>JAQFZE010005435.1:0-10309 GCA_034695245.1 Dicyrtomina saundersi
TTAAGTGTTGAACTCGACGTGATCCGATCTTATTTAAAAATTGATATCTCATATTGTTGTATTTTTGGCTTCAATAATCCCCTCCTATTTACAAGTTGTACATAGACACATTTAATTTGGTGGCAAATTGTAACTTCTTGATGTGACTGCTACGGCTGGCATTAGAGGGCTCAGCTTTTGTTTTAATATTAGGTTTAAAAACTTATTACCAGCTCAAATACAATGTTCAGTACACAACCAGGTAAACCACTCATCTGAGGTGTACCTACCAAATTAATTTTATGTTCAAACATTTAAATGTAAGTCGTCTGTAATTTTATGTATTAGGTACGTACACGTACAAGTCACGCACATACCATAAAGTACGGAAATATTCCCGGCAATGTTCCTCTTTGCAATGCAACATGCTTTATACTTAACTATCCTGTGAACTCTGCTTGCAGTTTTGTAAGCAACTGTGGTAGTGTCTAAACTCTAAACAGTTTATTTTGCAAATTGTTTTGCTGTGACTGCATGTGCATAAGGTAATTACACAAGTATTCAAAAGGACAGTTGATTTTGATGGACCGCAACGCATGCACTGTCATAGATATTATGGTTTGAATCTGTGGTCTATCTGTAGGGAAGGGAAAAGGATTGATGTTGGTTGATATGGCTGATATCTTTACGATGCATGTATAATCTTTTATAACTTTTAACGCTCGCTACAGATTGCATATCAAATCGACCACAATTGAATAGCAACAACATGTGAGTAAAGGATCAAAATGACCTATATGGAATTTGAGCTAAAACTAAAATTAGCCATGTCAATTAAAATATGTGAGATAAATTCGTAAAATGGTAATGTACATTTTTTTGAAAGTGCAACATGTTCTATTTGCAAGTTTTATTTTTACGTTTTTTGTAAAGTGCAAACTTACAGTTAGTATACAGCTACATAAATGTTCGCCCCGCAGGGGTCGTACATAAATGATGTCATCGGTGGGGTTCATAGGTGAATCCGAATATTCGTTATATCCCATGCTTAAGATGGCCATTTACGCAATGTGTATAGGCTGATGACAGGGATTGCAGGGTCCTCACAATTGGCTTATCGTGATAACATCATTTGTGGACGAACCCTCACGGAGTTTAACGACTACATGATGAGGTCACTGACATTGGGATGATGTGTATAGGAAGTTCAAAACAAATTATCCAAAATATTGCTGTACTGACACGACTAATCATTAATTAAATATTGACTTCCAACTTCCACGGCAAGCGGTGGAGGTACATCATCAATCATTAGGGAAATACATTACAAGTTCATGATAACATACTATGTATGTTATGTCCTCACATCTTTTCCAAATACTGACCCAGACGGGAGAAACGCTGCACGAATTCTCATCTATTTTTGCGGAGTGAATTAAGAAATTATTGATGACTTGTTTTGAATCTATCAAATGTGAACAGTAGTTCCACTCTATTTAGAATATAGTTATTAATTAATCAAATCAAATATCTAATAAATTTAGTAAAGCATTCCTTGTTAACTAAACTAGTAGGTGAATAGAATAGTGTAGGTAAATGCTATTGCGTTTTTGAGTAAGCAAATTAATGGGTGTGTGCGGTGGTAGATACACGTCAGGTATTCTATTCTAATTCTAATTTCGATTTATTATTTGATTACTCCTCATCGTAAATCTACGGACTCACCCACGCCCACGCGTTTCAAATGGTGAGGTGATTGACTGAGTTTTGCTTCAGTATCTATGTTTACACCGACACCGATAAGAACCCCGCTGCGATAACATTCTAGGAGCCTGTTTTGTTTGTAACTCGCTCCTTACCAAAGGCCAGCAGCACTCAATGAAAATTCACCTGCATTCAAATTACCCAATATTTATTCTACGTATTCCTATTCTTATCGCAGTTTGTATTTACACAGAACAGGAGAGAAGCACAAATGTGATAATGAAAATGTTCGTGCTGCAACCCTCTTCTCCTCTTTTTCCAGTCTGTTCTACATTTCTCAACAAAAGTGACCGTCCAACAGAAATATTAGGTTACTTTTCCTGTTAATGTAAAATCGTAGACGTGCTCAACATTAGGTGCATTGCTTGTGTGAATAACAACCGCAATAACGAACAGTTTCCATTTACAATTTTAAACAGCAATCTTGTGAAGAAATATTCTGAATAATAATAAATATTTGAAATAAACATCGACTCAATTAATCTGACATCTGAAAGAAGAGACGCTAACAAATTACAGAGAAGCAGAATCAACATCTGGAACACAACCTTACCACGTCCATCGCTTCAGCACTGAAAAAGAAAAATTGCGGATCTTGATTTTCATTTGAAAATTGCAAATTGTTGCCTTAAGAGAAGAATAATTGCTTCTTGCTAATTGTGTGACAAAGTAAACGTTTAGGATTAAATGGATTACAAATGGACATTAACACAATGATTAAACTGACGACAGGGCCAGTGGAGTCATGGAATTCTTAATATTAGAACAAATTAATGACGATATTTATGGACGATCCCTAATTAGCTACATACATTATAATATGGTACGTCATAGTTAGTAGCAGTAGTAATCATTTCTTATATTCTCTGTAGTAATGACCGAATTACTTTCCGAGTGCCACGGTGTTCCACCAATAGCTTACGGGACGGATGCCTTGTTTTCTTTCAATAGGAATTTCGCAGCTGCCCAAATCATGTACAAAAAAATAATAGCAGCTTCTTAACTGGTCACGTGGCATCACGTTTAATACTATTTTAATTAAAAACTAAATAATCATAAAATGTCAAATTCCAACGAAATATTGTGAAAAATGTTATAAACAGATAACTTAATTTAAAATTAATTGATTTTAAAATAGGTCGCTTTTATACTCGCCTTTGGCTACCACTCAATTTACATCTTACCATTTCTAAACGGCCAAGTTGATCCTAAAAACAGTCGTCAAACAAATCTTGGTGGGGCAGAGATGACGTCGTCCCTGCATCGTCTCCTCCTACGAAAATACCCAGCACACGTCAACACTATATCTGGCGGGTAAGCTGAGGTCCGTAATTTTATTACCGGGAGCCGTATTTTTTTCTGTCTTGTATTTTCATTGTCATTTTACTTTACATCAATGTAACGATCACATTTTAAATAAAACGAATGTTAATCAGACTTCTTTTGCAAACTTTGTCAGGACATTCTACAAGATCGTGGCTACCAAGCAGGAGAATACATGGGGGAATTGAACAAATGGATTGATCTCGGCTTCTACAACGAAAACGTTCTCCGCCTCCAGTTGCCGACGAAGCCGCAGAATTCCGCAGCTCAGGTTCAATTCCTGAAGGAGAAGCGGAAGGAGATTGCGAGGAAGATGGTCGAGATGAACACGTACAAGGAAACGGAAACGGGAGAAAAAACTTGCAGAGGATGAAAAGCGTCTCGAGATTTTCAACGAAATTTGAGCTATGGCTCAAGAAGGTGGAGATTTGGATGCAATTCAGCGGTAAGTAAAATTAGGTAATTAAAAATTTGAAATAATTTATAGTATTAAATTAGCATGACGATTTTATTGATAACTAATTTCTTATGTATCTAATGCTCACAGCTCCACGTGGGTCTGGAAGTGATACGTGCCCCGGAACTAATATTCCAACCCTCAATGATCGGTGAATTCCAAGCGGGCATCCCGGACACGATCGAGCACATCCTCAAACTCTACCCGGGCAACGTCCAGGAGCGACTCACCTCCAACATTTTCCTCACCGGCGGCCCCGCCTCCTTCAAAGGACTCCTCCCCCGAATGGAAACACATCTCCTCGAAATTCGACCTTTATCATATATACCCAAATATTCTACTTTACTTTTTCATTTCTTTAATGTTAATGTCATTTGAAAAACCTTTTATTTTTCTGTGACCGACAAAAGGGAACAGTTTCCATTAAAATTGGGTGTAAAGCAACAATACGTATTGTAAAGAAGCGTATAATAAATGAAATTCTCATTTATTAAATATAATAATTAATTTTAATTTTCCGCATTGATTTCTGGTATTTTTAATTTTTATTGGTAATAATTGTTGCGTGAGTGTTAGTTATAGGGTCGTGGTGCACGTTGCGCGGGAGTGACTATATTTCAGATATAATTACACAGTTACTTTAATTAGTCAGCCATGGGGTCTCCAGGAAGGGAGGAAATTCCTTTTAACACTGAATATAGTCCCGTGTACGAATTCGTAAAAGGCTTTTCCAAATCAGCTGTGTCAAATCTAAAGGAATTAGACGGGACAAGTGAGCGGAGCAAAAAATATGATGACCTCATAGCAAGTGTGGTTGGAAGTTCAGTGGGGGCAATCAACTAGAGCTCAATAATTATGGCAAGAATGTGTGACTTGAGATATACTACATTTTATTATTCGGCAATATAGGCAAGGGTGTTATAAAGGCGAACGTATTTCGTATGTTTTTAGCACGCTTAAAGTATGTTATGCTAAGGCACATTCGCAATATAATATTTACTATTTAAAGTTTTTAGTTAACAGTGTGACTCATACTTATCCAATAAAAATTATTTCATAATCTAGTCATTGTTGTATACATTATCATTGTAGCAGCAATAATTCTTTCTAGTACAATATTTAGTTATAAGGTACAAGTTTAGTTTTCTTTTTGTTATGTCACAAACTAACATAACATATCTTAGTGAGCTGCTTAGAAAACACTTAACAAAATCATTAGAGTGTAGTAACTGTAAATCTGCATTGTTGCTTAAAGCAACTGCGTTAGGGCCTATACTGTATGTTATTCGTATTCAAAAAGTTGTGTGTACTAAATATAGTAAAATTCTTTTACAATTAGCGCTAAATGACTCAGCTCGTTTTTTGTCCTTGCTAGTATTATTGATTAAACAACGGACCTATTTATTAGGGTTTCTAGTTCCATTTATACTTAAGCATGCATTGTTGTTACAAACACAATGTTATAGGCATAAAATAACCCGCTTAATACTGTCCTATTAAAATTTATATTGTAATTATACAACACGAATGCAAATAAATATAAGACTACATGTAACTGAATACATTTCTCACATTCTAGTTTGCAAAAAACGTTTAAAAATTTTTAAAAAGTACGTATTTTACGTTTTTTAAATAGCACTTGTTTAAACGTGTGTAAAGCTAAAACAAATGTGTAGTTTGAAACCTAATTAGGTAAAATTAAGAAGTAAAAATGGTCAGACGTAAAACCTATAACGTTTTTGGTTTGTTATTGTACATCCTATTTACAATTTTTATATTTAATCAAGGTAAAACATTTTGTTTCAGTTTTATTACGTTATAAAACTATGTTTACGTACTCTTTGTTTACGTGTATATGTCACATTGAGTTAAAACGTTATAATTAAACCCAAAACTAGATAATCACAATAGTACGAGTTACTTTCGCTGCAATGGAGAAGGGTTGCATAGTCTCATGCAAGATCAAACTGGCAAAATTAAAATTCAATCTGAAATTAGCAAAAAAAATGTTTTGATAACAAAAATTGTAGGAGGGGGTCCAGGTACACAAAAGCAAACCCCAAATGTTGTCCGTATTGCGCTTATTCAAAACTATAGCAAGCCACGTTGTGCAGGAACTATTCATAACGCGCGTTACATCATAACAGCTGCGCAATGCGTTGAACAAGTCATTCCGTCTGAACTTATTGCAAGTGTGGGTCACGATACGTATGCTCTTAAACAAAATCGATCTATCATATCATTTGAGGTTCACCCTGACTGGAACTCGAACACACGTTTAAACGACATAGCACTTCTTAGAATGAACGCATCGCTAGTGCTTTCAGTAGGCGAAGTCAAACCAGTTGAATTGGGCCAACCACAACTTGAAAATGGAAACACATCAGTGCCCTGGATTACAGGCTGGGGAATGTCTCGAAGTATTCACAACAATCATTCTCTTGAATATTTTCATGCAGCCGAACAACTATCAGCCCCACTAGTAGATCATAAAACTTGTAAACAAGTATACAAAGACATTGGAAAGGAAGTTAATGAAAATCAAATATGCGCTGGGGGAAAAATTGACGAGGGTCCTTGCACAGGTGACGAAGGTACCCCGCTGATGATACAAGTTACTTGGAATAACAGTCTCTATAAATATTTTGTAATTGGAATTCTATCAATACAAAATTGTGCAACTGGAATGCCAGACATTTACACAAACCTAGATAAATACAAGAATTGGGTCCAATTAAAAGCTGGGTAATGAGACATATTTTGACAACATTTGCAATGTAGGACGCTAATTTTTTTAAATTAGAATTCGATTGACCTGCAATATAAACATGTTTTCTTCTTGCGTTAATTAAAACTTGGAATATTAAGGCTTCACTGTTAGGAACAATGCGTTAAAATATGCCTTATATTTACCTTATTTAATTTTATATATAAACAAATACTTGTATAAATTTTTAGAGTCAAATTATATTAGAAATTATTAACAGCGGGCTATTACACTAATAAAGTAAAACTTCAGTTGCTTTGTTTCGAGTTGGTAAAAATTATATTCTTACAAAGACTTTCAAAAAGTAACTAAGAAATCACAAAAAACTAAAACTAGAATGAAAACAAAAACGTACAGTTTTGCGTGTTTATATCCTGAGCCTGAGCTGCATTTATTGCAATGGTTTTGTGTCCGTGTGTCTGTCTGTACGCCTGTCGTTGTGTCTGTTGCAACTCCTTTACAGGTTGCGATTCTCAAGTGATTTAATTTAAACCACTTTTAATCGCTTGCAAATTCAATCTAAATGTGTTGTTTAGTTTTTGAAAATGACCTTAACTATAGTTTGTCTGCGATTTGCAGTAGAATAGACTAAAAACTAAGATCTGTGTGTCGGGATTAGATAAAGAGGTGACTTTACATGTTATGTACATACCTTTCTTAGAGCGTGTAAAGTTTTGCCTATTAAATTACACATGGCAAGTTTTCACAAGTATACCTTTTTAGATGCTGAGCTTAAGCATCTAATAAAATGGTCAAGTCCGTCTGTCCGGTCTGTCTGCCTGTCAGTTGGTCCGACGCGACAGGTCAAACCATGCAAGGGATTATAGCATAGCATCTAGCATCTAGGTAAAATACAGAAATGTAAAAAAAGGCACATTTTTGCTATTTTTGAGTGTACGTTAATTTCAAAATAATACTGTGCGTATAACACTTCTGCATATTAAGAAATTTTAACTTTTGTGAGCCTATTAAAAGTGTTAAATGAGTTGCATTTGCACAGTGACGTGTCAAATTCAAGCAGAAACGTATTACAATTTACAATCATGAAATACTTATTGATAGGTTAATTGAAATTCAAAGTCAGTAGTTTCCTATTTTTGCCTACATTGACTTAAGTCTGGTTACCTAACTTTGTAGGAGGTTGATTGCAGCTTGATGTTAGCCTATAATTTGCTGCATTTTTGACACTTACTACAGTTAGGTTTGCATCGTTTGTCTATAAGAATAAACTGTAGTAAAAGTTACTTTTTAAATAAACTAAAGTTACATTTTTGAACTTTTATTTTGTAAAGCTACAATTCACTTATTTAATAAATATAGCATAAAATGGACACACATAAGGTAAACAAGCGTGAGTATTTTACTATTTAATTTTTTTTCTCTGCAAAGGTTATATATATATATAGTGCTGTCTTGCTGCTATAAGCATCGCAGTTTTACTGCAATTTGAGTTTAGAATAATTCTTGTTTTATGTTAAATTAATACTTGACAGAATTTTAATAATTACTGTCCTAATAATATCAAATAGTAAAACAATTATAATTTGTAATGCCTATTACAATAATTTAAGGTAAATATTTATGCACGCTAAAATTAATGGTTAAAGATGTTTTTATATTTTATAGATTTAAAAACTTTGTCTTTTTTGTTTCGTAAAGTCTTATGTTTTGATGTTGCAGTTCTTAGTGAAATTAAAATCATGCAAAGCATATCATGTATATATTCCTAACTACTTTAATTTAACGATGTCAAACGACGATCTCTATAAAATCAATCGTGACATGTTTATTTGACGTTCACATTAAAGGTTTTAACTACATCTAAGGCAAAACTATTTTAATTAACAAACTTGGAACAAACAGCTCAGCATTTTAAAGCTAATAAAACTTAAGCATTTAGTAGAATTACTAATTTACTAAAATTGCAAAGCTATACTGGTCGATGAATAATATGTTTTTGTCTTTTGCAGCCGTCAATGTGATTTTAATATTCACGCATACGATTTTGATAATCTAAGAGGTAAGTTTAATTTTAATAAATAATTTTGGTTAAATAAATTGGAATTCAATTCAGATTACCACTGAATATTAACACATGTACCTTTTGTTTTTATATACCCACTTAACTTCAAGTGCACTTTAATCAAAATGTTTCCCCAAAAACAAAAGGACAAATACAAGACAGTGTAGCAAAAACTGTATGTGCTGCACATAAAAGTTTTGTGCACACACTTGCCATTCAAAAACCACTCAAAGATGTTACACTTCTAAATAATTTTCCGATTTATTCAAATCAAGACCTTGATGAAGCTAATTGCAAAAACTGGCAGTGGAACACCTGTTGTACGAGTCATTGATTTAATATTATTTTACATGAGTCTTTTCAATTTTTAAATGATTCAAATGTTGCGCAAAATCTGTAGATGGATGCAAAACCTTTACGCGTGTAAAATGTCACAACGCTATCTATAAAAATGTGAAAAGTTTTCGCCGGAAAGCTGGAGTTCTAGAAGGACACGACGCAATGCTTGGTCAATACCCATACCAAGTTAGAATATCTAAAGAACTAGACGGCAGAGTTAGTCCAATGGCATGTAGCGGTGTTATATATAATTCGATGTTTGTCATAACAAGTGCTTTTTGCGTTTTTAAAGTTATTCCATGTAGACTAACTGTTATTGCTGGAGATCACAGCGTTAGCCAAAATGAGGAATCAGAACAAATTCGCAACGTTGTGTCAGTTATAAAACATGAAAAATACGTCCACGACTCAGATAACCACAATGACATTGCACTTCTAAAATTAGATGCTCCATTTAATTTTACACCTAAAGTGCATTCAATTTCATTAGCCAAAAAGGAGTATCCAACCACCAGCGTTAATATGGTAGAGCTAAGTAGTTGGGGCGAAATTTCTTGGACACATAATAGACCAGATATTCTTTAAACTGTCCTAATCCCATTTATTGATGAATGTGAATGTAGACTCCACTATTCGTATTCGGGAGGGAATTCAGTTACACCAAACAAGATTTGTGCTGGGAGCTTTGGCCAAGGTATTTGTGATCACGATTCAGGCAGTCCATTGACTGTCAGAGACAATGGAACATCGTACTTAGTAGGAATTGCTTCATTTGCAACAATTTGCGGACAAACACCAGGAATTGCAACTAAAGTATTTGCGTTTCGTGAGTGGATAAGCTTACGTGCTGGGTATGATATTTAAATGAAACAAACGAAAAACAGGCTATTGCAGTAAGTTATTGCAAAATGCAAGAAAAATTACAAGAGTTTACAAGGTATTGATGTTTCTTATTCATAAAGCTTTTATGTCAGACAAAAACGTTGTCTAACTTGTGTTGATGGCGGATTTAACAGCTCTTGCGTTTTAAAATCAATGTTTCGAATAATTAAGTGTAAAAAATGTTTTAACTGTTAGACAGCAAAAAAGACAAAATACTATTTTAAACTTTATCAGCTGTATCATTACCAATAGTTGTAACCTAAATAGTATTCAATACAAGTGAAAATAAAGTTTAATACAACTCTAATGTTGTGAATTACGGACAGTTAATTCCTTATTATTTTACATTGACAGTGATAAAGTTGGTGCACCTACCTGTCTAACTTACCTACTAATTAACTCACATATATTATGCATTTAAATTTTCAGTATCATATTTACGGTTTAGAATTTTTATAAATAAAATCATTGTTTTTTTTTTAATTGTCTTAAATACTTAAATCTACTATGCATTGCATGACACTAACATTACAATTTCCTATTTGCAGGGCATGCTAACAGAGCAATACTCTTCATGAGGATGCTTACCATTTGTTAATGAGTGTAAGAAGATTTGAAAATTAAATTCATGTTTGCGTTTTGATTTTTGATTTTTGATCGCGTTTTGCATTTTGTGTGAGCGCGCGTTCACCTATGACAGTAGTAGTATCTGGTTCCTTTCGTTGGGATTTCCCGCCGTTTCGGCGCCGCACGGCGGGTTTCGCGCCGAAAAAAC
>JAQFZE010005436.1:0-10308 GCA_034695245.1 Dicyrtomina saundersi
CTCTCTCCTGAGTTGAAAAAATATAGAAAGGGCTCCCGTGCTCAGTGCTCATGATTAGATCCATCAATAATATTACGACTCATATAAGTAGATTAAATTTCCATGAATTTTTAATGTTAATTCAAAATATTATGTTCAAAAAGTTATAATTCAATTTTCCAGGAGATTTTACCTCAATATTTTACATTTAGTAACACGGATATTCTTGGAATTTTACGATGTAGGTATGTATATTTTTTTGTATAAAATCGTTTACAATTTTGTTTTTAAAGATTTAATAAAAATAATTATTATTTTACGCCCTTTCTTGAGATAGTCTGATAACTTCCTAAAATTGATTACGTATTTAAAAAGGACGCAGTTCAACTTTCACAATATTTGAATTTCTGCTTATACAGTTAATAACTGCATGATGCATACTGCGATGTCTATTTAAAATAAAGAAAACTGTTTTTCGAGCCCAAGGGAGCCGGAACAGCGATCAAATAAAATACGTATACTTCATGCGTGGTATGTAGTTCCTGTAGTATATACATGCCTACCTGTCTCCTCGAGTTTCCAAGATTCTGACTGAAGCCCGCGAGCTCATTAATAAATTGAGGCTTTTCTTCGTCAGAGTGATAGGAGAGGCGAATGTAGAAATTGAAATTCGTACATCCGTGAATCCTTGAGGAAAATAAAAGAGAAACCATCCCCACAAAAACCATATATACCTACCTACCTACCTACCTACCTACCTACACGACTACACTTTGTCTGAGTCGAGTCGCTGCGTTTGAGATGTCATTTCTAGATCGACGATCGACTGGGGCTGCCGCAAACATTATAGATCGATTTATGCCCCCATTTTATTATATATTTATTTGAGTAATTGCATTAAAAATACATCTTATCCTAATTCGACATCGATTTCGACATCTCCCAATGATGGCAATAGAGCCATAACATGAATTACACAAGGAATTGAACGGAAACGGACTGAACAACATCATAACATGTAACAGTCATATAGGGAAGAGGATAGAATCAAAAGCAAACAATAGTATTTTCACGTTCACGTTTTTGAGTCCGTCGGGAAATAAACTATAATGGCATTTCTGGAAGGATTAAATACGTACTATAGGAAATAACCTCTTGTGTGAGCCACCACCATCTTCATAAAAATCTAAAACTACCTACAAATATTTTTTATTACAACCAGTTTCCTCTGACAACGATGAGTACTTTTGTGAGTCTGGTCTGAATTGGATTTCTCTTACTTTAACTCTGAAAGGATATCTATACAGCTAAAACTTCCACCAGACATTAATTACTAGTTGTATCATTCAAAAATCCCTATCCGTCCATCCCATTGTCACAATGTTCGAGTGGGAAGAATATTAACAATCTGTTTATAAAATCAACGTTTGCGTTTGGTTGTAGGTAATTTTAATTTCCAATTTAAATTCTTACCACAGCAGCCTTCCTGTGAGTGAAACCGAATACTTTGTAAATTAAAATTATAATTATAATCTGGGGCCCAAAGTAATACCACTGGAATGAAAGGGACACGGAGACAGATAAGAAAAGAGTTTTGCACTGTACATAAATGCATAGTAAAATGTAGACAGACGAAAGATGAAACAGCCGAAACACAATCAAAAATTACAAATTAAGTATTAACAACTACTAATAGTTGTAGAGGCAGTGCTGTAGAGTCCAAGCGCTGGGAAGAGACATAGCAAAATACATTAATATGTTGTAATAGCGCTATATAGCTTGTCTTACTAGTCAGAAAAGAACACAATGGAAATCGACATTGAAGCGTATGTTTGGAGTTTCTCGTTTTCAATTTCGTTTCCCATTCTTTCCTCAACAACGCTGCTTTCTAACTCTCTCTCTCTCTCTCTCTTTCCTGCAATACAAAATTATATCTTAGATATTGTTAATGTATTTTAGAAGGTGAGACGTACGGCTGAAGCTGTATTGAGAATTGAGAGTTAAGACCAAGCACATCATAGCATTCAGTAGCACACGTATAGCACACACAGTCGTCATCACAACCACTCAAAGTTATTCCATTGAATTCGCATTCTAGAATTTCTCACCATCAAATCGTAACGATCGAGATGCATTTAAAATTCAGGACTTTTCTTTTGTATTGGTCCAAAAGCTATAAACATCAAATTCACAACATATTCTAACGTTCGTGTTTTGACACAAATTTAATAATCTAGTGCTTCGCACCAGAGTTGTCCGGTTAGAGCCTAAGGAGATGCTGATGCTGGGGGTTTAGCATTTTGTAGATGTCCCAATAGGGATGGTAATTTGAACATTGTATGAGGATTTGGCGAGTGAGAACATTTTGAAACTAACGAAGTTTTGGATATTTTTTGGATGCAATTGCTTCGTCAATAATTTGACTATGGCCTTGACTAGGCCTCTTTAAAATATATGTTGTCAGCAGTTTTATATGAGTAAAACTAGCACTTTTAACTGACATATTTAAGCCCGGACCGTGCCAAAGTTGAAGTTGGTTGTGTCACTGTTTACTGTTGGGCTAAAATTTGAACTAGATAACCCAACGGCTTAAAATGGCTTAGTTATCTATAGGTCATGTCGGTTGTCAATTTTAAACTAGTTCATGTTAGTTGTAACATTTATGATATAACACACATGATTTAATTACTAGTAGTTGATTTTGATGCCGCTTATGAATGAGTAATCAATTCCAACCATGAATTCAACTATGTCAAATTTAAATGGGCGATTTTCACCTTAATCATTGGAGTGGCTAATGTCCATCAATTTCACATGCAATGGAAAGAAGTAGCGGAATCATCAACAAAACCTTTGCATTTCCGAACTTTTACAATTATTATACAATTTGAGGAAAACTAGTCGATATAAATGCGACCTGTATCATCAGACAGACAGACGGACAGACAGACAGAACCAGGCCAAAAGGTAGTCAAAAAGCTTTTACAGCCTGCATCTTACAAGCAAATAGTAAAACATCAACCTACGCAGGTACACATGCAAGATACAACTGTCTTCCAAGCCTTCCAGAGTTTCCGCCTCAAACAAAATCCCATATACTGACACACAAGTTCTTATCAGACATTTATTTATTTATAGCAAAAAAGCATACAACTATCGAAATCGAAATAGGATACTGTCCTATATTTATACGCGGAATTAAAGCAGTAGGCGTTCAGACGGAACGAGAAAATAGAAAGGGAAAAGGGCGAATACGACAACGACAACGATGGCGACATTTACAATTTCTTCATTCATCATGTCTGCATTTGTACAGATAGCATTAATTCGTTAATTCCTGTCTGAACATTGGCTTTCCTCGAAATCGCTCCAATTCAAAATTGACAATTCTCGCCTTAACTTAATCCATAATACCAAGTCCATCTATAAGTATATACACGTCTTTACGAATTAAAATTACAAAACTAATTACAAAGACATGCAGCGAGGGTGAAGAAACGAAATCGAAGCTGAAGTTTTCTGAAGAAATACTACAAAGACCTCTACAAAGTCTACAAGCCTACTAATATCCATCGTATATCAACACATATATTTAAAGTCAGACAACTGCTGTATCAGTTATATTTCACTGTAAATCTTAAGACTTTAAGACATATTCCATGGCGTCACTGACTCCTCAACTTCAACTTCATTTCAGCTATGTTCCTGTTTATGAAGCCGTGCCGTAATCGTATAATCAGTCCCCGTCGTGGAGGAGTAAATCTTATATGTCAACTTGTGTATGCGCCTGCACAGCACTACAACAGATAATATACAGTATTTTCTGTGATGTACTATTTAAATTCCAACCGCTCAGTCCCCTTGTACTATTACTATTACGGTACCGTGTACCTTCCATAGGTCTGTGTACCATTTTAATGTCTACCTATCTCACTGTCAGACCCGTGTACTATTACAGACGGAGACCCGTGTATCAGCATATGGGGAGTGTATAGTCACAAGAAATACGGTATGTAATCTATAACCAAGTACATATATGCGTAGGACATGGTAGACATTTAATTCAAAACCATAGAAAAGAGACATTTGTAATTTGGGTGAGTCTTATACTATTTACTCCAATTTCAATTTCCAACTCCAGCCCAAAGTCACAAGACAAAAGCAGGAACAAAACAAATACAGTATGAATACGAATTAGAGCAAAAACTATAGAACCAGCACAATAATAATACTAATAATTTAACATATAAATATGACAACTGGAATATTACCCCAAAACCACCAAAAACAGAGAATACAATGAATAAAACGCAAATAATCGAGAGAGCCCACCTGGCCTGGTAGTTGGCTAGCTGACTTGCTTCGTAGTTAGGAACAAACACGAGGACGAGGACGAGACCGAGATCGATCACATAGAAATAGAAAATCGATTTGACAGATACCAAATTACCTAATATACTCATAAAACGTTGACAAAATAAAAGCTAACTCATGTTACGTCTTGATCGTATTTTCTCTTTTCAAATAGCCTTATTGCCAAATGCCGAGCTAACTTTTACAGAGTCATGAACTTGTGGATGCGGGCGCCATATCAGTAGTGGCGATTCCGCGGTAGCACGGTATATACTCCGATGATGTCGGTACCGGTACCGGTAGATAGACAAGACAGAGGAGTACAACTATGACGAGGGACGCCGCAGTAATAGTTTCACAAGCTTATTATTACAGACACATTAGAAGATACAAGAACTTTTCAAATTCACATTTCACATTTCACATTCGTTGCTATATGGACGTGGACATGTGGAACTTTCCGAGGAAGTCGTCATCTATTATTCGGAGACATGGGTAATCAATCCACACTCTGTAAATGTGTGTGTGTGTCTATAGGTATTTGGTATGTGGGTGTGGGTATATTGATATATAGACACACACTAAACTGCGAGGAGGTAAGTGAAAAACTCCAAATTACCTATACTTACACACAGAGTCAGAGTCAGAATCGGAATCGGAATGTGAGGAAAGTCCTAAAATTCTATAGCTGTAGAATTATGAATAATACACAGCATTAAATACACATAAAACAAGGGAAGTAATGTAGCAAGTTCTGAATAGGTACGCTCCATACACCATTACATTATTCACATGATGTTCTTTCTACTTTGTATTTTGTATAGACTCTCTCGTCCGTGGAAACTAATAAAACTGACGAGCGTGAATAAGGGAGGGAGGAAAAGACAGAGTAATGAAATAAAATGAAAACGATACTATTGATACGATATGAACTGATAAATATGATATGATGAAATCGTCAAAGTCATAGGAAACGGAAATGATGTGAGTAAACTCATAAAGGCAGCGTCACTCCCTGTCTCAGTCCCACGGTCTCTCTGTACATACGCCATACGCTCTGTGTTCAGTTTTTTGTGAGGGAAATGAAATGAAAGCAGGTAGATTCCTAATATGACTGGTTTCCTTTCACATTCACACGGCTTCGCTTATTCGTTCGGCTGTCTTTCCCTTTGCCGTTGCCGTGGCCGTTGCCGTGGCCGTAACTAGGCCTTAGTTAGTCCATCAAATATAGTTATAAGGAGCCTCTGCTAAAATATTATACTCACGAAAGACACACACACACACAGCTAAAATTGAATTTCCTTTTTATTTGATTTTCTATGATGAGAGTAAAGTTGAGATAAAAAGAGCTACAAATAGGTTGAGGTTGTGAAATAGGCAATGCTTCGTTGACGACAACTTACAAACTACAAAGATACAACTTTACGGATGAGCTTCCCATTCCAATTGCCGTTCCCGTTCGACCCGACCCCGTTTTCATTTCTACAGCCGCGTATGCAACAGAAAGGGAAAGAGCTCCCATCCCTCCCCCACCTCCCCTCCTATTTCCTTCGTAAAAATAAAAATCCCGTGAAATAGTATAGCAACTGAGAGCTACAGATCTAAGATAAAAACTCCCATTTGTGTTTAGAGTGTGTAAAAGTTTAAAACTGCCGCAACATCAAGGGAAAACTATAGGAAAAGCTTTAAAGAACTTGGCTTGGATAGAAAAGAAAAGAAAAAAAAACCATATTGACTTTCTAATTCAATCTGATGATTTAATGGGAAAAGGTAATCCCATGGAAAATCCAGATCCACAGAGCTAACCCAATAGGTATACAGATAGTTATTAGGATTACGGCGAGTGCTTCCGTAGTAGACCACTCATGACCTTTATGTGAACTTGGTTTTTCCTATCTCCTCCACTCCACTCACTCTGCTCCAAGTGTCCGTCTGTGGGCAGTAATGAAATAAAATATAATGGACTGGTTGACTGGATCTTTCACCGGCATCGGCATCGGCACTGATACCGGTACCGGTACCGGTACCGGATCCAGTGCATTGGGGATAGACACTTGTGTCCGGTCTCTTTTTTTGTCAAAAGTGGACGTCTTCCTGTGAGCATAAGAGCTCAATTGTATAGAGGGTCAAAAATAAACTTTTTTTCTCGGGGATAAGGATAAAGAGATCTCACCCTACGACAAGGCCGGCAAAGTATTCCAAAGACATTTACGTCTCTTTAACTGAGTTTCCAAGAATGAGTTCTAGAGAGACCAAGACGAGCTGTCGAATTGTAGAATATGGAGTGAAACTTAAATTTCTAGGAAATTGTAGGTGAGGAGTACATTGACTGATCACATGGGTAACTTTTTTCTAGGTTTTGGTCTGGTGTCTGGTTTTATGTGGTACTTGTAACTTTGCCTCAAGTCCATGCATCATACCCTCCACAGTTTCTACAAATGTATGTATACTTGCATTAGTAACATGTCTCCGTAAATTCTACATGAACCACCAAATATAATATGTAACATATGGAATGGTTTTCAAAGGTATATTTAGACTGATGAGTTTGATTTGGATTTGGATTTGGAGAAAGTTATGAAGTTGGAGAGGGGTGGATCCCTCATTGACAGACTTTTGAAAGAGGGAGGAAGCGACGGGAACGGGAGTGAGAGAGTGTAAACTAGTAGAGCCTCATGAACTTGATTACCAGTGAGTCGTGAGTTTTATTTTTGGAAAGATGTGGATACGGGAGTTGAAATTGACATGGTGATGTTGATGGTGACGCTAGACACACATAGACACTCACAAAAGAAAGAAATGAAAGTGTTTTCATACGAGACAAGTAGACAAGATAGAATAGGAGCTGGAGATTGTATGCTGGGGAGTTGGAAGTTGAAAGTTGGGAGTTGGACGAAAGAAAAAGGCTCAAAAATATACTATGATATACATAGCAACAGGAGCGTTTATTGAAGTTTCCAATTTGGATTCATCTCCCTTTCCCTCTTGTCCTTTCCTCATGTTTGTGTTGAAATTCCATTTGAAGTCCCTTCTTTCTTTTTTTTTGTGTATTTTATTCTATTTCCTTTCATCTCTAGCTATTACATCCACAGATGCCTTCATGTCTCTTGTGTACTTTTTTTTTTGAGCCATGTTAAGTTGTTCTTCCAGTCCGTCTACATACAACACGTACAGACTTGATGATACAATATTCTGAAGGTAGGCCTGCATATAATACACATGTATGTGTACGTAATCATTATGTATGCATCTATATGCACATACCTGCACTTGTTGGACTGAAAAGCTCCTCCAGTTTGAGCAAATACAAATAAGTTTGGCACAAATCCTCATGCCCTCCGCCGATTCTTCTCAGATGTGTGTTGGCAGGGGATGTCCCAGTTCTCACAGCATGAACAAATGACTTACTCCCTATATATTCCTCCATGTAGGTTTGTTTATATGCCTTCACATTTGCCCGCACTAGGACATCCCCTGAACAACAACTATAGGAGTGTAATAAGAAAGACGAAGAACCTGTCTCTGCTCTGATCTTCTTCGCATCTCTTTTTTTTTCTTTGCTTTGTAGCAGAAGGAGAACAAAACGACTGCCGTATGCTTACAGTCTAGGTCGCATACATCATATGTAGGGATGTATGTCTGGATTTGTGTGCACAAGCTTGAATTAGCAATAAGATGCACTTGTGCTGGTGCTGGTATAAGGAAGCTTCAAGGCTTAACGCAAGTATGTACATATGTGGAATGATGGTAGCTTTTAATAAAGAATATAGGTACGCCGTCCATATACATATACATATTACATAAATGGAAATGGCGGGGAAATGGGGTGTGCTTTCCTTAACCCCGCCACTACTGCACTACTATGCCATATTTTGGCAGCTAGTTAAGCATACACTTTCCCTCTGTCATCAACTTCCTTCGTTTCACTCCTTCTCTCTTCATTTTTACCACTCACTCATATGGTAATTTCCTTTTCATAAAAAATCCCTATTTATTCATTTCCTCAAAATCCTTCAATTCGTTTATCCGCCATCAAAAACATATCCTGGTTCTCCTTTTTATTATTGGCTCTTATGCTTTATTTTTTTTTTTACTTAATAGCAAGAAGGACAATGCGACAACTAGACCATGTAGTGTCAATTATGTATATTTATAAGGGCCATTTCTTCCAGCGTTTACCGGTACCGGTATCGGTATCGCCTTGGCTTTGGCTTTGGCTGAATTCTTTATTTTTTGGAACATACATCTGAACCATAAAGTTATATGATTACCAATACAAACAAGAACAACAATAACCAAACAAAATAAACTTATGCTAACAGTATCGCTCCATTTTTTTTTCTTCCCAATTTTTATGAGATATAATAAAATGTCCATGTTGGAAGAAAGTATACAGTGTCAGTGTCAGACTGGAATTTTTTAAAAATTCTGCAATATTTTATGAGTAAATTGTATACTTGACGTAAGACTTAGATGTAGACGTAGACATGGTACAGGAGGAAAACAGACAGACGGCATAAAGAGTCAAAGGTTGCATATGTGAGCATATGATTATTATAGTTTTATTATTCCTGTCCTTCACAATATTCCTTGAGGAATATTTTAGTGGAGCTAATGCACTGCCAACTGGAGCAAACAAACTCACATTTACATAATATTTAAAACTTAAATTGCTACACGGGTCCAAACAATAAAAAAATAAAAGAAAAAAATTGAAATATATGCTGTATAAAACTCAATACTAACTTACACATACTATAGAATTCATATGTCTGAGAAATGAAGTCGAGAGGGGAAGGGGGGGGGAGGTGTAGGGGAAAATTGCGCAGTAAATTATATGAATTAGGGTAGTTTTGCAAAATTTAAAGTCAAAAGTTGAATGCAGATATTTTGAAAACATACACGTGACTTTATTTCCCCTACGTAAGCATGACCTTCTTTGGTTTGGAATTGAACATTAAAGTCCTTTCTCCTTGCATGTATATTTGTGTATGTATATTATTATGCTCTGTGTGCTACTCCGATTCCATAATTTTGAATACACTTTACTAAGGTAATTTTGGGGCTGTGAATAATGTGAAATGTACAAGAGGGATTCTATAGTGTACTGTCTAGTCTGTTTAGTGTCTAGTGCATAGTAAGAAGTCTATCTACAGCAGTGATAGGGACACAGGGAATGCAAAATTCAAATAGTAGAGAAATGAATGAAGACAGAACTGACGAGCTGGACCAACTAGCATGGAAATTTTTGGCTAATAAATAAGAGGAGAAACTTCTGTTCCAAGTCTCGTAAGTGAAAGAAGCTACATCTTCACTCAAATGCTTTCTCTCTCAAGTCCATAAAAAACTTCTCTTTATTCCATTTCGTACAAACAGTTCAGTATCTTATGTTGTCTGTATACTGTACTGTACAGTAGTCTCATCCACTCTCCTCCACACGCCTTGAACACAGATACATAATTCTGTGATAAGTATGTATAGTTCAAGCTCCCGCGTCCTTTCTCCTTATATTATTTCCTTGTACAGTGAGTCACAGTCTACAGTCTACAACTCTTTTGTAACACGTGCGTAAGTTATTCAAGTAATTCATGGCTGTGAAGCTATGTGGAATAAAGGTCGAGAGAGAAAAGGATTTAGATGGTTGGAGGCAGGAGGGGGGGGGGATAAGTTGAGTAAGATGATCCTCATAAAAATCTTACACGCCCAAATATCCTAAAAAACTGGAAAAGTATAACGACCTATACTTATTAAGAATAAGAATGGCCCACACATACACCCACACACATACACACACAAAAATAACAAAAAAAAGAAAACTTCAATCTTCTTCCACATGCAGAATTTTTTGTACCAGGAGAAGAAGGAGAAGGATTAATTCTACTCAACTTTTTCTCCTTTTCAAAATGTTCTCTTCTTTTTCTTATTTTTTTTGAAAGTTCTTACAAAGCTTAGCATACCTTTAGCCATATCTCTTTT
>JAQFZE010005437.1:0-10307 GCA_034695245.1 Dicyrtomina saundersi
TTTGTGCACAATATAAACTGCACAATAATTTGTGCCTGAAAAGCAGCCAATTTTCGCCACAACTTTTATGCATAAAATGACACAATATTTGTGCAGGAAAAAAATGTAGTTTTTTACACGGGTTGTCTATCAAAGTATCCAGGTATTGTTTTGTAAATATCAAAATAAAAAATATTCAAACCTTTTAATTTAATTAAAGTTACAAAAGAAATCTGAGATATTAATCTGAGAGCATTACCTTGATGGACTTTCCCCAAACTTATATATTGATAAGGATCCGAAGAACCTTCTCTGTGCTGTGGTGAAGACAAAACTGAGACTCAAGAATCCGTCTGAGTACAACTCATTATCAGCCAAATGGCTCACTTTAGTAGCACACACAAACAAAAACTGTCCTTTGAAACGCAGGCTGAGTCCCGATGCCCGATGATGACCAACCAAGATAGAAGAATGTGGTAAATAGTCACAGTCACTCAAGTCACTCGAGAACCATTCAGCAATATTATACTATGAGGAGGAATGAGTGTTGCGTAACGTGTCGGAGGACGATTCCGATAATAGCGATTTTCAAATGAATCTGTATGTGAACACTGACTGACTGAGTTGAATCTCCCAATGGATCTATCTCCCTGTGTATGGAAATTGAATGTATAGCAGCAGTATAGCTTTTGAAGTGAAGGTTTTTTTTTTTATTGTAGCTTTGGTTTTGATATATAGTTGTGGAGTGAAAGAATGATTTTCCAGAACACCAGGTCGGTTTGAAAGCTCAAAGCAGACTGACGATGGGGATGGGAAATCGACAGATCTTTACTCGAGAGCTCCTCTTCTCTTTTCCTCTGAGTTCAGTGTGGAGCAGCAGCAGCAGCAGCGGCCTCAATGCTTTGGCTTTGCTCAACTTTGCTCGCGCGATGAGCGGAGCGTTTACGCTATGGATGCTACATTAGTAGTGAGAGAGTGAGTGAGTGAACAGTGATGTACGTCGTCCACAATCCTCATCATATCTATGGCCATATATCCATCTCTACTGCTCCGGCGACACACGAGCCTACATAATGGATTGTGCTGGACATATTATTATATTATGAGACTCTTGTATATCCATTCTACCTTCCACATCCTCAGTCTATGAAAGTTTTTTTTTTCTTCTCCCTTCTCCAATGAAAGAAGTAGGAACAGAATAGATGGATGAATCCCCTCGGTGCTTTTGCCCTATACTCCTCTATTCGGATGCTGCGGCCTCCTCATCCTCACATAGTATGTACCTACCTACCTACATATCACACATGTCTCTCCAAGTACCCACCAAGCCAATCTACACGGTGGAGTTTAGCTGAAACTGGAACTGGAAAAGCAGCATAACATCCTAATATATTATGAAGAACATTTACATATACATATATGCAATGTAATGGGTCGTATGAATTTTGTATAAGGAGGAGGTATGTGGCATGTACCTACTCCATGATGATAGGGCTGTAGATAAATATATATAATGCAAAAGTAAATGTGCATGTGTGTGTGAATTTTACGTGATGAATGCAGACTGGAGAGCTAGACATAATACTCATGCGAATGTCCCTTTAAATCGTAGCGTAGAATAATATTATGATCATACATATTTAAAAACTAGTCACTTGGTCCCGTATTATTTCTGGGGGGTATACGTACCCACATATTATGGACTAAAAAGCTAGTAGCTCCGTGGTAAGTGGTGGGCAGGATCCGTTCATATTAAGAGTTGAAGCGTATCCAGATTCAGAGCTCCAGACCCTCTCGTCCTCTCGCTCTCTCTCAGCCCTGGTCTCTGCGTCGGAAATAAGGGAAAGGAGGCAGACTCTATATAGGAGAGAATAGTTATAGGGATCTATATATGGGAACTTACGACGTAGGACGGAGGACCAACGTACACTTGGCTTGGCTGACTGACTGTTGTACTAGATTCGGGTCTTTAGGGAAGCTGAAGGATCATCTGAAGAGTTGCAAAGAGAATATGGTGAGAGCGGTCGGAGATTATGCAGGAAGGATGGTTATGGCTATGGCTATATGGCTGGGGCTATATATGCGCTCCGCTCCTAGCAATAATAGTGAATAACTGAAAAAGTACACAGATAGTGAGAGTAGTTATGGGAAATGTTAAAACCCAAATGAAAGGAGCCAGGGTATGTGGGACATCGGAGGAGATTGGGCCAGAGAGTGAGCACACTGAACAACCTGGTATTTTATTTGCTCAACTAGAACGTTATTTACTATTATGTGTTGTGCACTAGTAGTCGTCCGAGTTCGAGTGGAAAACAACATGGCAAAAGCCCTCCGTCGCCCTCCTTCGTCTCTCTCTCTTCCAGTCCTCTCACGATCAGTGCAGAATTCATGCTTATTAGATGCTCCAGTATTCATTTTATCGACTCTACATAAATTACATAATCAACTTACTTATCGTTTGTCTCTTCATTGGGTCACCACACTCCTTCCGCTCGCTCCGCTCTCAGTTCCCACCGTTCTCAACTGTTATTACAGTATTTCACATTTATGGAGACGGAGTCGGGCTTTTGAAACCGGCTTGCGGGCTTTGGTCGTCGTCGTCGTCGTCGTCGTTCACGTCGGTTTATTCATCCCATAAATTCATACAAACTCAAGCCAATAAATGTACATATACGAAAATTCATTAGCTTAAATCATACTTCCCGGGAAATTGTAATCAGACGAGTTTGAACACTCTTAAGCACTACCTACTACGGAGGTAGGGTCGTACTTTGAATCCTTATTTTTTTTTTTGATTCCATCCATAAATTGAGAGTGTACAATATTTTTTCTTGGCTCCCCTCAACAATTATGTGCATACGAAAAAAGGAAGGAACAAGAGCGTTGATATGCTGTAGTTGTAGTAGAGATAGGGTCCCATTCGTAGTATCAGTTGTTAATGCTCAAAATTGCAAGGAAGCAAATACTCATTATTTTAGTTCATGGGCAGCTGCATGCTCTCCATCTCGTCGCCGTTTCTCTTTTCCCTCAAGCTTCCCTACCTTTGTCCCTCATTTATTTGCGACACAATAATGCTCGAAAAAAAACAGAGAGAGAGAGAAATGTTCAGTGTAGAACTGTAGATTTATTTTAGCGGGATCGCACATGCTTCAAACTTGGTAGGGCCCATAAAGTTTTTATACTTAAAAAGTGTCACAATAAAAAATGCGCTCAACATGTGCACCGAGCTCACACACACGTTTATTAGCTATAGCTCTCTCTGTTGCTTAATTTCAAAATGCCACTGTTGCTCCATTGCACTTATTGTACAGTGCACTACATATACATATACAGTTTCTGTTTGTAGTAAGGTGGTTTAATGGGCTAAGGCAGCCATACGCTGTTGGATGTCTAATGTGGAACTCGGAAAGCTCCCAATGCATTGTACCGAGTACAGATGAATAGTCCATGCTGAATGTCATACTAAATTGAAACATGCATGCAGAATGTTCACATTCATACTCCTCACCACAGGCATCCTTCATAATGTCAAGAACTCAATTCGCCGATAAAACATCCAGAGTCACACCATATGTATATCAGTAGTTCCTTTCCCGTACTCCCTTCCCTTGCGAACATTAACACGGACGGACGGGAAACAAAACTTTCGACAACAAAGTCGGAAACAGTGTTTGTAATAGTGCAGCATGGAGTACCATTGCCGGAAGCGGCGGAAAAAAGTTTTTGAAAATCCCAATGTTTTCAAGTCTGTTTATACGTTTTACACAGGATCAAGAGAGAGAAAAAAAACTACAAATAAAAAATAACTGCAGGAGAAGAAAGGGAAAAAAAGTAATTTAAAAATATTGATGTAATTTCTGGATAGAAAGCAGATTGGAGTTTGTAGTTTGGGTAGGTAGATGGGTAAGATAGGTATTTATTGAGATTGGAATTGGGATTGGGAGTAGATTGTAAATGCATACTTGGCTCAAAGTGCCCGTGATTTTTACATATAGAGTTGGAGGATCCTTAGTCATGTGGTGCGTGGCAAGTAAATGGGATGAGAGAGAGAGGGAAAGGGAAGTATAGGTAGGTGCCTAGTTGCCTAGGTATCGCATATGCCTAAGGTAGGTACTGTGATCCACAGTGAAATGGGTTGGTTAGCTTAACTTAGCCTTTCACATTTAGTTAGTTTAGCTTTTGTGTGCCAATGTCTGTCGTTTTAGTGTACAGTTTAGTTGAGGGCGAGAGTGTGTGTGTACAAGTAGACAAGCTTTTACCCATGACCATGCCAGGCCATCCCATCCCATGCCATGGAAGGAAAAAGATAGAGAAAAAAAAGAAGAAGGAAGCATGTGTTCAAAAAGAATGGATCTCCCACAGGATTGAACTTGTGTCTGTCTCTCCGTGTGAAACATAAACGTGAAGTCACACTCAGCTCAACTTATCGTTAGAAAATACTTATATATTATCCACTACATATCACACATATATTGCAAGTATATCAGGCACGGTACACCACATATCCAAAAATCCACATCACATTGCCACTACATTGGCATTGGCATTGGATCCACATCGGGACACACACGCTCATCGCTATATGTAGTTACATAGCTCCCTCACACCCTCTCTCTATCACTGTACGTAATATACTGTCGGACCGAAACCGAAACCGAAACTGGAAACTAAAGCAGAATCCTGAAAACCATTCGGCGAAATGAAACTTGCATACTTTCCATATAAAGTACCTACCTATACCTACCTACCTCGACTCACTCAAAGTCCAAAGTAGAGTCTATCCCGAACGAATCCCGACGTTCACGTTAGGTTCTGGGCTCACGGGTAATGTGCCCTTGTACATGCACTGTGACTCCGAGATAGGACCGGTGAACGGTAAAAGTAAAAGTGGTGTTTAAAGCCTGACAGAGCAGAGGTAACTGCAAAACAGTTCGTCCACACATGATACGTGTAGGTCGCCCGAGCCCGAACTGCCACATCAGTCCCACCACCGTAAACTACCCATCCACTCAAACTGTATACGCACTACAGATATACATGCTCCCCCATCACCATCATCCTCCCTGGACATTTTTTTTGTGCGAAGCTCTTCCTATATCCCAATGACAGTCCTTGCATACTCAGGTTAACATGCTTTTAGCTCCGCATCTATCTAACTTCTCTCATCATTCCATTTTCATTGAGCCTAACACTAATTCCAACTCGAACCTTACCTCCTCCTCTCAGGCCCTGTCCATATAAACATTTTAAGTAGGAATGTGGACGTGGAAAATTGTAAATTGAGACCTCCTGAAGTTTACCCCACACACATCTACATCCAAGTTACTCATTGTCTTTCTCCATTTTATAGTTAAGCTGTGCTTCGGATTGAACCATAAACGAAGCCTAGACAGTCATTTCAGAAAAGTTAGGGTCGTTCAGTTTCACTCTCTCTCTTCAGTCATCTCATCTTCAGCTCTTATTACTTGAGTACTCCTACGACAACAAGGAGAACAACACACACTCACACACTCACGGCCGCTTCCTTCCTTCCTTCGATTCCTCTCACTCCTCTGTGTGTAATGATGGAAACTCTTCTAGGAAAATAATGTAGGCTCGGCAAAAGCTTATAATAATATATCAGTATAAATCTTTTTCCTCCGTTTTTTGTTTTGTTTTTGCCCTCTGCTCTGGCTCTGTGTGCTATCAGTGTGTGTAGGACGTGAGAGTCTATAGGAGGTATGAGCTCCGGAATCATTTCACAAAGTTCATGGCTCGTCGAAATGGATATTTTGTCAAATTATTGTGTGTCAGGATGACGACTATGACAGGGCTCGGGCAGGACACGTGCTTATATTTTCCTCCCGAAGCTGACAACCTTGTGACAACTCATGTATGTACGGTCACGGTGACGGCGGGCGCTGCGTGTGTATTTGTACGCGGAAGAGTAAAGACCCTGGTCGTGGGGGAGGGAATTTGACTTTATTAAACAAGGACGACAACAAACATACTATAGCTATACAACTCCGACTCACTCACTTTGTGATAGCGGTATGCTTTAATATAGGACTGTGGCTATAGAAATAGAGCGTAAAGCCTATAAGCCTTTGAGTTCCATCTACCTTTTGCTGTATGCTGTATTCAAAGAGAACATGTGCCTATCTGGAATCTGGAGAGCGTAGAGTGCTAAAGACCTACACTACAGTACTACAGTTAGAGAATATTATATACAGAGTCGTCTGCTTTCGCATTCAAATCTTATCGCTCTTGTACCATGCTCTTTAGTCTGTTTGCATTTACTACAAAATGTAGTATTTGAGATTTGATAGCTGAATTGTCACAGGAGAAATAAGAGGATTAGTTTTTACCTGTCTTCATGAGGCGAAACAAATCTGGTAAACAAAAGTTAACAAGCAAATTCAGTTTGAGTGACTTTGTGTAGTTTAAACGTGTAGGTACATATTATTATCATATACCAAGCGAATATATATACTGTAGGTACTTTATAATGCTCCTAGTTCCAGTCCGGTACCTATTGTATAGTAAGGCGGACTAGTCTCAGTCTCAGTTCTGTTGTAAATATATACATAATAAAGGAGTAGGGCTGTATCATTCAGGAGCATAGGAGCCTTTGTAAAACTTTTGAAATCAAGTTTAGACTTAGTTAGTTTTAGTTTTATTTAGTAAAGCTACACAAGCTTGACTTGTTGGACTTTTTGAGGATGTTACAAGAGTTCGAGTTGGAAGTGACGTAACGAGCGCTTCGGCAAAAGGCTTGAAAAGTAAAGGGGCTTCAAGGGAAAAACTAAAAAACAAAAAATATTTTGTAATTTTGTGATTTTAATCTTGAGCTCAAAACTCAGGGAAAAGTTTGAGGGACAAACAAGAACAATGAAGTATGAAGAATAAAGTAAAACTATAGGCACAAGTATAATAAAAACAAAAGAACAAGGAAGGAACTGACTATGACAAGAGATGAAACACTTGTAAAAGGAACTACCTTCCCTCCCTCCCTACATAATATATATTATGTACCTCCCTACTCCCTATCCCTACCCACGCAGTCCCTACCTCAGCTAAAAAATAGGTCATTGTTTAGAGTTGCTCATGGAGTTGCTCCAAATAATTTACGGGAAACAGTAAGATAAGAAGGGGAGAGCAGTAAAAGAGTGTGATCTATGTCATTGACCACGGTACGTGAATAGGGGCGAGGGTGCATGCACTTTTTTAAATTACCTGCCTATATACATATTCTTTTACGGCTACAACACAGTTCCTGAGTAAGAGAAAGCAGAAGAAAAACCAGAACCAGGACCAGAACCACGGCCAAAGCCAGAATACAGATTATTTTTTATTTCCCTCAAGAATTGTCACAACGGGAACTTTGATACTTTTACTTTTTTAACAAAAGTCAACAGGAGACAAGAGGAAGTCAAAACTTTGTCATCTTAGAATTCAGGCACGCACGCATTAAATAATAATAATATTCTTCACGTACAGCACAGGACTAAAAGAGGAACAGGAGAGAGCGACGACGACGCGACGCGACGACGACGGAAGACAAACTACCTAACTAGGTACCTATATAAGAAGTACGGCACACAACCTTCTTGTCACAATAGAAACTTTAATAGGCAACTCGCCAAAAGCCTCAGTCATAATGCCAAACTCATTGTTAGCTTACAAATGAGTTTATATGACTTTAATTTTAATGAGCAAGCGTACACGAAATTATCACATGTAGCAAATTAACTATAGGGCCAAGAATCATGAGGGATTTAGGAGGGATAGTATAGAGTTAGATAATGAGAAAGGAGCATTAAAAAACTTTTACAAAGTCGTCTAAGGTCTCCGTAAAAGGTACGGTGTACCTAAGACACGAAGGTAGGTAGGTAGGCACATATAACTCGCCTGATCTTTTGAATTATTACCATTCATGTGCCATAGTTGAGAGAGAACATGTACCTACCTACTTTTTGATCAAGCAACATAATTTATTTACGTGTATCACATTTAGAGTTTTAGAGTATCCGTAATAATCTCACACTTTTTCCCTTCTAACAAAAAGTTTCGAGGAATTGTTTTGATTCCAGTGAAAATAAATAATGAATAAGTTTAAAAAGAGAACTTAAAAATTGTTAATGGAGTTGGATGTGGAGCTAGGATCCTATAAGGCCATACAAGTTTTATTATTTTATAAAGTTAATATTAGAACTACGCGAGTACGACTCGCGACTCTCACCATTACGACTACTGACTACAACCTCATCCTTTGTATCCACAGTATAAAGTGTAAAACAAAATTACCTAACTTCATTTACAATTCTTTTTTCTTTCAAAAAACGTTTACTCACTCCACCCTACACAATTTTTCTCATGTAGCGAAAAACAGATTAGGTAGTTACTTTTTTTCTGGATGGTTGCAGGGCCGGATAATGCGGCCAGCGCAGGCAGCCCCCGCTGCTTGAATTTTCAAAAAACATTTAAATGGAACATTTTGCAGTTTTCAAAATAATGTAAAAAGAATATTGTGACTTTTCAAAAACATGTAAATAAATATTTTTGTACATTTAAAAAAAATGGAAATAAAACATTTTGCACTTTTTTCAAAACATGTAAATAGACATTTTGCACTTTTCTGAATCAAGTAAAAAAAATATTTTTCAATTTTCCAAAACATGTAAATACAACATTTTGCTTTACCAAAGAAAACCATCAATATAATCAAAATGGTGGGATTTGTATGGAAAAATCGAAACAAATTGCTGCCTAAAAGCAATTCCTTCGTCCGGCCCTGGGTGGTTGGCTAGTCAAACAAAAATACTATACTTGATAAGTTTGAGGGTTAATAGGCTTAGACATAGAGGGATATACAAGGACTTATAGAATAATAATGTGTATTTAAAACATCAAAGTTTTTTTTCTTGGAATGAAAAAATGTAAGAATGATATTGGAAATGAGAGAAGTGAAACAAGGCTAATATAAGGAGTAAAGGAATTAGATATATGAATTGATGATAAGATGGAAATCCAGAAATAAAATAAAGTTTTACTTTTACATCTTTGACACTGGACTTGGAAACTTGTCCATTAGACAAGAGTACAATTGTATTTCCATTATTTTCTCCACTATGGAAACTCCTGAATGTGTCACAGTAGGATTTTCGGTCTCCGTATTGTTGGCATGTAAATTAATTTTACACTCGACTGGCTCATCTATAGCGATAGTATTGTGCGTAGTTAATTTTATCATTCTAGCTGGATGTTGCTTGTTCCGTTGCATCGTAGCGACTGCAATAGGTAATTCTTGGTTGGTACTTTCTCCACTTTCCCAAGTTTAAGTCCAAGTGCAAGTATAACTTGAACCTCTCAAAACTCTATATAGAACCTATAGGCTCGAGACTACTATACTTTCTTTTGGATATATCCGAATATAGCTTGTTTTCTTTCCTCCTCGAAGCATCTTTTCTATTCCACAATTTACCGTCTCAGGTCTCTTTCACACGATTCTCAAAAGTTTCTCAACCAAAACACGATTGTCTCTACGACAGGGGTCGGCACTAATTTTTTAACGCGTGCAACTTTAATTTTTTGAAGACGAGTCGCGTGCGACCTGAAATTTACCATTTTTAAACCTTGTTAATTTCAGGTAATTAGGTGCCTAACACGTAACTATATTCGCAAAAATTTACTTTTAACAAGTCAGATTGTCAGATGCTCGACAGTCATCTTTCAAATTTTTTAATTTTAGTTAATTATGTAGGTACCTGTCATGAAACAACAATCACAAAAACTTACGTTCAATTTGATGCTCGACATTGCATTGCATTTGCGATTCTTTCAAAATCGGGAGTATAATTAGTTACTGCTAATCTTAGGCAATCGTCAAGATGCGTATCCGTAAGTTTAGCTCGGTGTTTGTTCTTAATGAACTTCATAAAAGGAAGAAGTTGACATCTTTTTTACACAAAGCTATGAGTTTCCTAATTGGTACACTTTTACTTTGTAAAATGTCTTTTAATGCTTTATGAATATCTTTACCTCTGGTCTGTCCTGATAACGGAACTATTTTCAGTAATTCTTCTTTAACTTCGAAATTTTGAAATACCATGCGTATAAAAACGCTAAGTTGAGCAGTATGAACAACGTCAACTGACTCGTCTAGTTGCATTGAGTAACACACACATTTTTCCACATTACTAGCTAATAATCTTTGTACATCTTCAGATAGAATTTCGAACCGTCTTTTAACTGTAGTTCCGGAAAGTTGAACGTCTTTGACACTTTCAATAATTTTATCTTTGTTATTGAAAGATACAAATAATGTGCCTGCAGCTACAACAAGACTT
>JAQFZE010005438.1:0-10306 GCA_034695245.1 Dicyrtomina saundersi
ATACCTTCATGAATAGAGAGAAAAATTCTCCACCCACTCACTCAAAATGACTCTGATAATAATATTTGAAATTCTTGGAAGACTTGTGCATGGAGGCTGAAGTTGTAATCAGTTTAATTTCAAAATGTGTATTAGAACGTACTTCATTATTAATATGATTATCAAGAAAAAAAATGTCAAAAGATGCAGAAGGGAAACCTAGATTTTTAAAAAAATGTGTATGTTCATATCTATCTCCTGGTTTATATTTCATCAGAATCAAAAAACTATAGAATCCAGCCAGATTCCAGATCCAGATCCAGACTACAGACCGCGTCAACTCAAATAGAGTGATTGAGATATATATGAGTTTGTTTGTGTGTGTGTGTGTGTGTGTGTGTGTGTGTGAAAATACAAAGTAGGCCTCCCGCCTTGAAACGATGAATTGTGAGCATGTTAGATGATGTAGACATAACCAGAGCTCGATTTGCAGTGATACCCTTCCCATCCATGTCATGCTGTGATATGTCCGTCGCTCAATCGTAAAAGAAACATGGCAATTAATGGAGCCTCCCAAATCTGAATGTTTTTGTATGTGCCACAAAACTTGAGAAATTACTCTAACATAGACTGTCAAAGGGGGGAGAGAGCAAGACCAAGACCAACAACTGTCATAGTCATAGAGCTACACATGTCCCAGTCATATCTTCATATCGGATGAAAAATGAGCATGTAGAATTTAAAGTGATTCTCTGTGAATATTTTACAAGAGCCATGAAACATGTATATACACACACAGCTCTCGGGACACACAGGGAGACAGTGGGATGTAAAGTCAGAGAGGACTGGCTACATGTGGAGAAATGCATATTAGAAACATTTCATTTTCATATGAGAAGTCACCTCTTCTTACCACGCTCCACAACGCTTGAGACGACATGATACACGAACGCATAATATATTCTAGAATTAAATGCTCTCTTCAAGCGTCGGCATAGTCCACATTCGGCACACTACATTTTTGTCTAGTCGAATATTCACGAAGAAAAAAGGTCAGGAGACGCGTACGCACATTATACGGTCGAGGTTTGCGTTGGCATGGCCCTCCACTCGTAGTTGTACTACTCGTCCTGGTATGTGTAGAACGTTCGAATGTAGAAGGTAAATTGCAGAAGCATAAAGGGAGATGTCGAAGTAATAATGCGGATTCTATGTAGGTACCTACGTTACATTAGAAATGAAAAGAGGAAAGGACGCTATTTAACCGTCCCGTACCTTTTTTTAAACATAAAGACAAAGACAGTTAAACAAGTTTATTACAGGCTCAGGAGCTACGCAGTCCGGCGTATATACTAAGCGATATTTTGGTAATGACACTATAAACTTTCACCCTCAAGTCACGCCACACTAAAAATGAGAAAAGTCATACACACAAATAGATGATATAGAGATGGAGGAATGATGGGGAATGGGCATTGCACACACTATACACACGTAGTCATAGTCATACACACCTTTGTTAATCGAAGAGCTATGGCTCCTGGTTCATACTGTGGAAACTCCTTCTTTTTTTTTGGCCAGCTGCAAAAGAAGCATCAACAGTTACATATTTTATTTTTACAGCTGCTTTAAACTGTACCTACCGAAAAAAAACCAGTAACTCACAGAGAGGAGTGTATCTATTATCCGGGACTGCATATTTCCCGTTGCCCACACACACACGTTATATAATTAATTATAGTCAGAGAGGTACGTAGGTTGGGTATTCTTCTATGTTCTCATAATGTTATAATTCTATTATATTATTGTACAGTACATACAGGTAGGATATGCATCTATAATTCTGTATGTGCAATCACTTATATCCTTCTTTTTTTTTTGATAGTGAGACTACAAGGAGAGAAAAGTAGCCAGGAACTAACGTCGTCTACACCTCTACTAGGTACTTTCAACCCCACCACATAACGCTCAATGTTACAACTATAGGGAGTGTACCAAAGATAAATACAAGGTACCTACCTACCTACCAATCTACAAATCTTCTTGAGCTCCTTTCCCTTCTCTCTCTTTTATAGTTTGTAATAATGTAAGCAGTGTGGTTATATGACTGTATGGTCTGGAATGGTGTGTACGGCACATGTAATTACAAATTTGTTTTTTAACTTGAGGCATATAGTATAACACGGACTGAGTCAAGATACGCGCTGGGTTGTGGATTGCGTGACAAAACAGAGTCACAATGGTCATAATAATAACTGTCAATCAATCATTTTGTTTTTTGTTATTTTTTCTCCCTTCTTATCTCGAATTTCGATTTCGATATTTCTTTTCTTTAATGTTTACGTTGGCATCTTTGAATACACCATTAATCATGGAGGCACTATTATAAACATGGAGGCATATTATATAGGTGGTCCACCTTAACATGTATGTTATATAATTATATAGCTATATATATGTACCTAAATATTTAATATCATAGAATTATTCCTTCGTATTCCCCACGGCCCCACTTTCACCAATATTGTTCCGACGACGACGCTTGGATAATGGACTCCCATTATTGGCTCCTGATTTCTTCGATGCTGGACCATCCGTGACCGATGGAGTGACGGCGGCTGAGGTTCCAGCTGGGCTGTCCACTGCATATGGCAGACCACGGAAAGTCGTGGCTGTGGGACTGAAAACATGCTGCTCCACATGCTGTCAGTCCCCCCAAGAAATAATCAAAAACAAACAAATCAAAAATTTTTAGAATATTTTCCAGGATTTTCTAACTGCTCCGTAGCATAGCTATAGCTAAACTCAACATGAAACCAGGTATGTATGAAACATTAACTAATAACTTTTTACATACAGATCCCTCCTATTTTGTGGCAAGTAGACATTGATAAATTCAAATATTTTGCAAATAAGAATTATAGTGTGACAGAATTTAAATTGGGAGGAGTTGTAGCAAGATATAAATTAAGTTCCCTTGTCATAAAAAATAATGACCTTGGCTAATAATATATTCTTTTTGGCGAAAGGAAAGATTGGCCTTATAGTACGTATCTAATAAACGGTTTAAGGCTATATTAAAATTTGACTCAAGGAAGAGTACTCAGAGCGGTAAATCAATTGGAACTTACTTGTAAAGAATTGTAATCTTCTATATAGTTTCTCACAGCCAGCCAAATTTTGTCCTCTTTTAAAAGTTTCGTGGCAGCATCAATGTCTGGGTACATTATACGGTCACGATCCCATGGTCTAGGTACATTATTTTAGCGGAACGAAAGAAACAACGAACATTAAATTAATTTTCGCTTAGAGAAGTTAAAATTACCGAGAAATGTAATAAACTTTCTACATTTTTCCCCCGAGTTTTAAAAACAAAGACAAAAGAAAATAGTAGAGAGTCATTTGTGGGTGTATTGATTTAAAATTTTATTAGAAGAGAAAATCAAGGTAGAATATAGTAATAAAAAAAAGAAGAAAATTACACGACAAAATAAAATAAACTAAAATACCTCACAACAGAACGAACAACTCGGTACACTTCCTCAAGAGGAACTGTTGTTTTCAATGGCCTCAGAAATTCGATAGCTTGGCAGGCTGCAAGGAGTTCGATTGCGATCACCTTCTCCACGTTCCGAACTACCTGTTGGTTCGTATATATATAGAGAGAGAGAAAGAGTACAGAATAATACATTCCGTCTTTGTCCGTCTTTTCCTCTACCTTTCTCTCCTAACAATCTATTGTGCTCTCATAGTGAGCCCTGAAAAGGTACAGACTCCATAGGTCTCTGTCTCTACACATGCATGCATCATCTCCATGTCTCCATGAGAATGGATTGTTCCAAAAGGGGAAAGACAGACTGAGGAAAGGGATTCTTCTCAACTAATCTGGTCCACTCAAGCAGCTCAGGAAGGACGGGATAAAATAAACAATGCACGCTCTGGCTCTGGCTTTGGCTTTAGCAAAATTTATACTCTTCCTATGATATTATCATTAGATTCCTTTGGAGCAATCTTCAGTCAACGTTTCATAATAATGCAACAACATATAATACATTATAACAAGGATTCTGAAAGAAGTTACTCAGAGGAGCGGAGGGATGGGGAAGAAGGGAAGGGAAGGACAGAGATGATTAATTAAGTTGCGTACCTGAAGAGCTTTCCGAGCAGCAAAACCCCCCATCGAGACATGATCTTCTGTTCCAGCACTGGTGCTCAAAGAATCCACTGAGGCTGGATGACAGAGTACTTTATTCTCTGAAACTAGAATTACGTGTTCAGGCACGTGAATATTTACACTGGGAGAGAGAAGAGGAGACAAGTCGGAGCTCGACATCATCATCATCATACAAATCAACTACATGCATAAGTACCTACACACACAGTCTGATCCACACTGAACCTGAACCGACTGCTGCTACGGCTACGGCTGCTGCTGCTTCGTCTGTCTTCATAATATGGTCTGCAGTCTGCACGGGGGCGAGAGAGACAGAGCGGAGACGGAGAGGGTTTGGGCACTTGAAAGGAATTGCGGAGGACATGAAATAGGTTATTATGATTATTTTACGTATGAAAGTAGACTACAACAAGGAACATCACATGAGCCACTGAGCACGTATTTGTCAGTAATGATCTTATTTCATCCATGAAATACAATCATTCTGTCCTCCACTAAGACTACATGATAAGCCCCACAACTTTATGGGCACCACATGAACTTGTAGACGCATTCCATTCCACACGAGTCCTACACACTCCCCATCCATCCATCCAACTCCGACCATATAGCTCCCCCTCTCCGCCTGTACTCCGTCAAGCATTCGTCCACGTCCTAGACAATTTATTTTTCTTTTTTTTCTCTGTGTGTGTGTCTGTGTGTGTGTGCAGGGAAAAAATTACAAAGGAGAAAGCGGACGGGGAAGCATGATGCGAGTTAATCAGTTAATAGAAAGTATTTACAAGGGAAAGAGAGAGAGAAAGTAGAAAAAAATTAGGACTTTACCCAGCGAGGCTGCTGTACAGTGAGCCACCATAAACCCAGAGTTGAGACCACCGTCTTTGACGAGGAAAGCAGGGAGTTCACTGAGGGCTTTAAAGGAAACAACAAAATCGAATCGGCTTAACTCAGTGTCAAAATTAATTATACAAACATGGGGATAGGTTGGGCATGGCTATGCTCGTGTAGTAGGGGGTATGGTATGGACATGGACGGACAGGAAGTAAATGCCGTAAGATAAAAGTACCAACCAATCTGGAGAGATCTCATACTTCATAGTGAGGATGAAAGTGAATGTGAAGGGATAATTACTATGAGTGAGAGGAGGGACAAAGGGGGCTGTGTGGAGATAACAAGGAAATTTTGTATAGTGGTTTGTGAGAAACATTCTTGTGTGTAGTAGCTTTCTCCATAGATATGAGGAACTCACCTGGGTTGACTAATCTCTCAGTACGGCGCTCACTCATCGAGGCGAGCTCGTGTACACCGATGGCCAGATAATCCAGAACCTTGGCGGGATACTCTCCATGGAAATTCCCGGCAGAGATAATCTCATTACGCTCAGCAAAGACTATCTAATTTAATGTGAGTCAATCAGCGGAGTAAGTCATGGTTCAGAGCTCTTTAAGAGAGCAACAATCTCCCCTCTGCACTCCCCACTAAGACACTAAACTACACAACGTCACGACTACAACATCACACAATCTTCCATGGTACTACTCCCATATCTTCCCCCAACTTATTACTTATGCCTCTATCTCCCGCTCTCTCACACAAATGTGCAATGGCTCTTGTAACCTTAAGCGTATTAGGTTTCTCTCAAGATTACGATATTTTTTCAATCTATTTCAATGAGCTATTTTCCCCATTACTAACGCTAAGTTCCCTCCCTTCCCATAAGCAGGCGGGTCTGAATAACCTACGTGAGTACTTCAATAAACTATTACTAAAAGCCTCGACGTTGTTAAAGAAGACCTACTGCACTACAGATAACATGCATACAAAAATAAACTAGTTTTAGGCTCATCTCTACAGTCTAAATACTACCTAGAATTTGAATTTTTAATATTTAAGAATTCATGAAACGTAAACGTACCGGATTATCCGTTGCACTGTTCATCTCCGTTGTAATGACACCTTCACCAAAAATAAATTCTTTTACATTTAACTTTTATGTATTTCAATATTCAGTCACTCATACTCAAGCCATTCATGTCACGTCATGGTTATGAGGCTATGTACATATAGGTACTCAAGGTTCAAATTTAGAGTTTATAAAATACAAACAAACAACAAGGAAACGACAAGGGCAGACTCCACTCTGTCAACATTCCCATAATTGATTTGGTGGGATTTATAAAGTAAGCTACTGAATCAATCTGACTCATTTCCTGTATTTCCTCACTCAATTTCCACAGGAAATTAGGACCGAAAGAAATATTTAAAAAAAGGTGTTCTCATTTGATTATGAAATGGAGGGAAACTGTGAGCTTCACTCATTGTGAGAACTAGAAAGTAGGTGACATTATAAAAAAAAAACATTCTTGTGCATTTTTCTCAGGTCTTAACAATAAGTGTCAGAATTGAAATTGAGAATATGAGAAAGTATGAGTGAATAAAAGGGAATTGCATCTCCACAAGATTTGACACCGGATACATAGTCAATTCTTGTCCAAGTCAATGTTGTGGAGATTTTCATAAACAATAAATTATCACGAAATCAAATTTATTATTATGAGCAGTCCGAGCTCAACTCCAAAAAATATAATAACTGAAAGGGATTGGAGAGGGGGGGGGGAGAAGAGAATTCAAACTATGGGAATTATAATAACCTATATACGTTTCAGAATTCTGCGACATAGTAATTTTTCTTTCAAAATAATTATCTAGTGTCGTGCGGAATTTTTGTATTTTACTAAAATAAACTTTACAGTTCAAAGACCCATCAACCAAAATAATAGTCTCGTTCTCACAAGAATATAATATTGTAATAAAAATAAAAGCAAAGTAAAATTATTGCCTCGGACGAAGTCAATTGTATCATGAGTAATTCCATGAACTTGTGGGGTGCACCGCAGGGTGTAGGCATCCTGAACTCGGTTGCAGAAACGATGGCTTTCTAAATGAGGTATCAAAAATACTTGAATTATTTTATTATTTTATTTTCTAGTCAAAAATGAGACATGCAATCACCTTGATGGCAGAAATTATATGTACATTTCGAAACTAAGGTTCTGGGAGGGTGTGTGTGTGTGTGTGTGTGTGTGTGTGTGCAAAATGCGCAAGTGTCGGGGAACTCAGGGACTCATAATAGTTAAAATAATGATATACACATGCTGAACTTGAGACAAGATACAGACTTACCTGCAATTTGAGATGGATATGTTGTTGAATGAAGGAGTGCTCTTAGTCTCCGAGCAACGATGGCCTGTCCTTTATGAGGTCGAATACTCTGTACGTCTACATCAACAATAATTTATCTTACTCTCCGCTCCAGTACATTCACAGTCACAGTCAGAGACGACACACACATATGTTTATTCATGATTTTCAAGCTTGATCCATATGAGAAAGGAAACTCGTAATTTCACTTTCTCCACGGAAACCCTTTGACAATTTCTATCATTTTCCTATACTCATATCCATTTCCATCTCTTTTGAGACATAATACATTTTTCATATCAAATATATAAATCCGATCTGAGATCCGTAAAAAAAAATCCAAACTAGTAGATACATTAGACCCTGTACATATATAACCTTTACTATATTAATACAGCCAGCAAAAATGGAGTAGAATGTAATTTAGAGAGACTCTCCTACCCATTCAGTTCCAAAAATTCCCAGCCAATAAAAAAAAAATGAAGCAAATCATATATGTAACCTATATAACACTGTACAATTGAAATCAAAATTACCTTGGAATTGGAGAGTAAATATAGGCTACGGCTATGTATATATATATTGTCCCTTACTCCCTATGCAGTTGGGTCTATAAACTATATTTAGAAATATTACTACAATAAAAGTATTCAGAGAGTTCAAATCCAGACATTGTAGAATATAATAATATGCATCGGATGGGAAGAGCGGAGTCGTCATGGAGATATGATGTCTGTATGGAGCTGAGGGATCTGGAACTATTTGATAGACATGGAAATCGAAATAGACATCCACGTCAACATCGACGACGATATCCTTCAGTCACAAATAACTTTCTACTTTCTACTAAAGCTGTATTATCGTCCTTCTGAGGTTCTGAGTCCATACATATAAGTATACCTATCTACGTCTAGGAAGTAATTTACTCTGATAATCTGATTCACAACATAACAGATTTCCGTCTGTTGAGAAACTCAAATTGTAATCTCTAATTTTGCTAATCCGAATAAAATGATGAAATCGTGGGAAATTAAAATGAAGCATCAGGATTGCGCGACCTCAACGTCGAAGTGATGGAAAATATTGTGTGTCGCACTATAGGTATATCTACTGTTCTCATCTGACTATAGACTACAGACATATATGCAGGAGGAGCGCATTGTATAGATGCCTACTATATATACATTGGATGGCGGCGACTGTCGTCACATTTGAGTTGGAAAATTATGCAGAAGGGAAATCATGGAGAGGGAGGAGAAGGGGATTGAGAGCATCATATATAATATATAGCATACACATGGTTACATTTGTACATAACAACAACTTCATTTCTTCATGTAAATTGACAAGGGACAATTTTCAAAGAGCTCACCACTGTCAAAAGCTCTGGAAGTGCCTTTCATGACTTCAAGAGTGAGGGCAGCCACGATATCAGCCTGTCTGGCAATAATCGAGGCTCTCTCCACAGCCTCTGCACCCAGCGATGTAATTAATTGAGTACCATTAATTAATGCCAACCCTTCCTTTGCATCCAGCCGGATCGGTGTTAAATTGTGCGCTTCCAAGACCTAATCGTGAGGAGGGAGTCAAGAGGTTTAGAATTATGAGCTTTCCTTCATATTTTTTTAGATACAATCACATACAATATAATCACAGAATATATATTTTTTTTCCTGTCTCACATCCCTCAATCCGATTTGGAATTCATTAATGAATTAGAAAAAAATATTCATTAATGATTTTTCCCAATAACTTTCTCACGATTAGTGTAGGATGGGTTGTCAACACCACACACAACACATATAGAGTACTGATATGACACATGACATATAGCATATAGGAGACAATAATTTAATTTAGTAAAATATCTTTCAAAAATTCCTTATTTATTTCATTTTTAATCCTAAATGTACCTTTAGGTATGTAAGTCTTAGATTGTTGTATTTTATGTCTATATTTACTCTCGGAGGTCGGGCAACTGCCAATAGATTAATGCGTAGATTGTATATTGAAGAGTTTGAAAATAGAAAACTTACATATTTAGCTTCTCCCCATCCTGTTTCTGGACTCCACATTTTCCCTTCGCCCATTAAACCCAAAGCCAAATGGGAAAGAGGAGCCAAATCACCGCTGGCTCCGACCTACGTATTTGAACAATTGATTTTTTTTATCATGACTATAAATACACATGAACTCGTTTTTCTTTCTTTCAAAAAAAAAATATAATAAAATAAACCAAAAGGTTTAGAAAGTGTATATTTATTTACAAGAAATAACTTGTACGTAAGGGAGGTAGGTACTAGACTAGGTACTACTTACATTTAAAAAAAAAATACCCAAGACTATAAATATACAATCACACCACAATTCATACATTTAGATGAGGCGTGTGAGAGCGTGTGAGAGTTTTTAGATTTCGCTTCTTTTTTTCTTCTTTATATAATAATATTATATGGAGTAGCCTCTAAGGCTCCTGTGGTGGCCATATGCCCTCACACGCCGAGTCGAACGCCTTTACAAATATGAGAGAGAATGGGATAAGAATTGTGGAGTAGAGAAAAAAAAAAGAATTTCATATTCATACCGTGCCTTGCTGAGGTATCCAAGGTAAACAGGAAGCTATGATGTAACATATTAAAATAAATTCATAAGCAAATCTTTGAGCGTGTAGGAGTAAATAAATCCATGAATAAAATGTATTGAGTAAAGCCCTGGTCCTCGTCCTGGCCGTCTCCTCTCGCACGTAGTAGTAGTAGTAGTAGTAGTAGTAGTAGTAGTAGTTCCTGCCCTCCAAAATCTCAAATCCGAAAACTCAAGAGCGTGTAGTAATGCTCTCTACTCAAGGCTCAATAGGACTGTAGAGTGTAGGATGGGTGGATGCTGTGTGTGGTATAGGGAGAGGCAGGGACAGAGATGTAGCAAAAGAGGAACAAGAAGAGAGGAATGAAGATT
>JAQFZE010005439.1:0-10306 GCA_034695245.1 Dicyrtomina saundersi
TGATTTACAAAGTTTGACATAAGAAAGTAACTAATTCCGTTACGCAAACATCATAGGTCATAATGCTTAAGGAATATAATTTGGGTTCTTGACGAGTTTTTAAATTACCTTGACATGATACAAAAGTCTGTGCTTGAAAAAAGTATCACAAGATTGGATGTGTTTCTCTTATTTAATGTAAAGAGTGCGTAATTTTGTAAACGCAAACAAAAACTAACTTGAACAAATCTTTCAAAAATAAATAACGTCTATATCTAATTAAATAGTCAAAATAATTTCCTAAGTTGATATAGATTTTTGATGATTTCAATTATTTACGATTTCAGTTTTCAAGCAAACTAATTAGCATACAAGTTAATTTACACTAAATTGAGTATAGGTATAACGATTAAGAGCATAAATTCTGTTCCGGATTGAATAGCAACATATTAAAACTTTACACACATTATCCTCACCTGTCAGTTTTTGGGACAAATATTTAATAGTATTGCATTTCAGGCCACATGCAGTTTGTAGCAACATGTAGTACCAATTTAAATCAACTAAAATAAACATGTGCGACTGTGATAATTACCAGATGTATTACCTGATACCACATTGCTACCATAAAGGTACCAAACGTAAACATACATACATACAACGCAACGTGCTGATAGAAAATATAAATGTCAATAAATTCAAAAAAATGATTTTATTACACTGATAGTGAATAGTCAAGCCCTGGTTTTTAACTGAGGCAAGTAGGACATGCAAATTGATTAAAGCAAAGCTAAGAACTGTAGAAACGTGATAAGTTATTAAATAATTCAACGCTGTTTGATTTTTAAAGGAATTAAATAATATCACTAGACTAAAGGCTTACTTGCATGGTTTTGCGTTTTATGTTACAACAAAAATGACAAATTACAAAGTTGCAATAAGCAGAGTACTTCAAGAAATTCATAATTAGCAAACTTAAATCTGTCGTGCGTAAGCACTTTTCGTTGTTGTTATATATACATAATAAAATATTATAACTGACCGTAATTTTGAGTTGATTAAGGGACATCATAGGGCCTCGCGAAAAGGTGGCTATAAGGCTTCCCAAAATAATGCAATCCGCCATCCTAAAAAACGTTGTTTGCTTTAACATTACATCTAATCGTAAATCTCAAATAAAAATACCTCCGCTTGTGTCCAGATAACGAGGACCACTCGGGACGTAGCAGATTTGATCACATAGCCAGCTCGTCCTGGACATTTTATAAGATGCATTATTTTGGAGGTCTTGAAAAATAAGTACTTACGATTTGTTCGGTAAATACAAAAATTAATCTAATTTAGGCATCTAGCAATAAATGAAAAAAACATATATACATAGATACATATTATCTGTATATCGTAGTAAAGAAAAATTCATAAGTCCAATAAATAATTAGTGTCTATGTTCTTAAACAGGTGTAAGACCTTGACTTCACCAGAAAAGTTAACAATTTTTACCCCAAAGGATCTCGCTTTCAGATTTAACCATTGCTAAAGTTGATAGCAAGAATCTTAAGACTAACAATTGTTAACTTTTCTAGTGAAATCGCCGTGTAAATGAAGTGTGTTGAAATATTATTATACCAGCACAATAATAAATAGTTTTTTCTAAATAAAATTTCCCAATAGTAAATGTCCTACTTTTTAATACTAGGCATAAATAAGCATGTTAACGTTTTAATTTTAGAATTCCAAAAACATTAAGTAGAACAAAAGTAAATGAAATGTATTCGGGGCATTCGGGCGACGTTTAAAAAAACATTATTTGCCATTTAATGGTTAAAGATCATTCTATGTTTGGTTGTAGGAAAGGAATATGCAAGAAAGAACCTGAATCTACTTGTATTTTAAAAAGAAACAAAATTTAAGTTTCTAATTTGTTATAGCTCCTAAAAACGTCTAATCTAATCCTTAGCTTATAAAATTTCTTAAGTGAAATTAATAAAGTTATTAGAGTTCAGAAATGCATCAAACCTGCTATAATAAATACATGCAAAAATGGTTGAGGAAACCACAAATAATAATTTTGACTTCATAATATGAAGTCACAGAGGAAATCGAATTTACAATAAAAAGATATGTTTTCATTTGTTTATTGAGCAAATAAATCCTGTGTGTCTACATTCCCTACAGTATTTTATGATATAATTGAGGTTCACCATGATAACTTCGTCACCAAATGATTTGGTTTCACGGATGTCGAGAATATGTGTTGTGTAGTCTTTACGCCTCCTACGAAATAGTTACAAAGTTTACACCAACTATGGACACAGTTGAATCAGGAACTTCGGGACATGACTATTGTCTGGAACCCTTGAGCACATTGTGGGCTATGAATACAAGTTTAAAGTTACTGGATTGTAAAAGAAAAATGTGAATATTTATAAATTAGTTTAAAAATAAAAAAGCTGTTATTGTTTTTACTTTAGATGATAATAAAACCAACTGTGTCAAACTGAAGTAAAAACTGCACAAGATGCAGGACTACAAAATATAAAAATAGTCTACATTTTAAAATTAGTATTGCAAAAAAGTAAAACAATAATTAATTATTAACAAATTTGTTTTTTTAAATATTATAATTTGGGTTGAAAATTTGTTTGTTTCAAAAACAAACTTATTAATTTGTGCGCTTTCTTCACTTATATCACATGTGACGAATGCGACTTAAGGACGGTTTTTTCATGTAATTCTGGAATTTCAAAAACGATTATTCTTAACAATTAGGCTAATTTTAAAGAGTACAGAAGAGTACAGTTCCAAATTAACTTGAGTTTATTTTGTTTGGTCAGAGTGGACCGCAAAGGTTTAAAAACATTATTGTTTTGCAGCCTTGTTGCTCTGTAACCTGTACAGTTCTCATCTGATAAAATTTTATTTTTTCTCATTTTTAGGCTTCTTTTAAAAATTCAGAAAAGGGTTTAATAAAGTTCAAAAATTGTATTTTTTAAAAATTCCAATGCATATATATTTTTGAGGTACCTTGTTTGTTTTTGAAAGAATTAAAATTTTAGAACTGTTCCTCCCAAAATTTCTGTATCAAAAGAAGCCAAAAGGTTAGAAAGAATCTTTTATCTAAATCGAATGAGAACTGTAAAAGTAACAGATTGACAAAATTTCAATTTGTTTTTAACTTTGGCGGGCTACTGTGACTAAACAAAGCAAAATGCACTCACAATATTTTTGATCTGTACTATTTAAAAGTAGTGGGTGTGTAAGGATGGATCGTTTTTAAATCCTAGATGAGAAAACGTCCCTTATTAAATGACAATAGTTGGTCTGATAAGGCTGTAATCCCATTATTAACTATCCCTAACGATAAGCGCAGTTACTTCATAATTTAATGTCATTCAATAACTTGTAGTATATAGTATAAAGGTAAAGTCAATTACTAAAGTTTCGAATCTTTACTTTTATCTTTCTTTTATTCCGTATAGAAAGACTTTGATTGCCGATCAATTATTAATTGTAGGATGTGTTTTTCCATTAAAATATTCTAAGCAGCATTAAGCTACATATATTTAGAATAATTATTTTCAACGAATTGAAAGTAGTGATAAACAAATAAATGTTCAAAATCCTAAAACGACATTATTGCAAACTATTTGGTCGAGGCGAGAAATTTTGTTGTTGGGCTTTGATCAATTTGCTAACAAGAAAGGGTCATTTCCAAACTCTAGACAAAGCTATAGTAAAGCTAGTTTACCTAAACAAACATATTGCATCACCAATAATTATTATATTGTCATCCCGGTTTTTATTAACAGTTGTGTCGGTAGTCAATACTGCCGTTTGCTGCCAAACCGACCGTAAATCTGTATTACCCCTTGAAAAACAGTTATAACGAGATACTACTGTTAAGATGTCACAGTAGAATATCATAAATGTTTCTTATTAAATTCGAAAATATGTCTTCATAAAAATGAATAAAAAAACACATTGTCACATATCTTAAAACTTTCCCTTCATACATTTCTTGTAGTATATGGGCTGCCATGCAAATTCGTCCTTAATAAAATACATTAGGCTTGGTTTTTTTTGTGGCAGTTCTGCAGGTCGCATTTTTACAAAACATATAAATCAAGTTTTACAAAGAAAAGATTTATTTTTATTTGGAATAGGCAGAAAAAAGACTGCTTCAATTGATTGATTCTACTGTGAAATATAATATACTTACTTTATTGTTATAAATATAACATAGCATTAAAACTTGAACTATACCGAACAAGACTAATACAGTAATGTGATTTTAATTTCAACATACTTATTACATACTGACATACATTATGATAATTTTAAATATCCTAGTTTAGAACGGGCGCAAAGCAATGACATAAAAAGTGGTGACGAGGTAGAAGAGAAATGTAGACGATAAAAGTGGGATTTAAATACAACTTACCCTTAGAAAGTTGGTTGGATGAATATCCCTTTCGAACCCTTGAATAAATACCTAAGAATGGTTGTAGGTTGAAGTAACAAATGCTAAAAGCAGAGAAAAGTTTGCATAGGAAAATGAGCGAGCATTGGGGAACAAAATAATCCCTACTATAATTCTACGCCGCAAATTCTTTATTTCAATTTAATAGTACATTCTATCTGTAGATGTCTAGTTTACGCTGTTGTTTTAATTACAGAAAAATTCAATACTATTGGTAAGAAGTTAACAAAATACGAATAAAATAGAACCTTTTGTAGTATTGCATACAGTTTACAGTTTACAGTTTAATACAGTTTAATTAGTATATGTCATAGCAATAAATCTGTTGGTTCATATAATGTAATGCAAAAATATACTATAGTGTGAAATGCGGAGGAGAATACTCCGTGTGTCTTTTGAATCCGAGGTTGCATATACTCAAAGTTTAACAGATACATTTTTTAACGACGGTATTTCTGCATAACAAAAGCGCCGGTTAACCTAATTACCGTATGTAACTTTTTTTACGCGATTTTACGCGGCTGCTAATTATATAAAGCGTACAGAAAAGTTGATGTTAGTGATTCACATTATTACTAAATCAATTCGACAATAATACTATACACATTTTTGCACTTGTAATTCCAGTGCGAGTTGTGAGATATGCTGTATGTTGCCTCGGATGTTCCCTGCCGCCCGCAAGCAGCGACTTCCTACTAAATACAATCTTTAACCAAAACAATGGAGTACTACAACAACAATAGATTTAAAATTAGATATTGACTCTGTTTATGGAAACTAAAATTGGTTTTCGGATTTAATAAAATCGTAAAATGAATAAAACAAAACCCATTTTAAGGACACAAGCTATACTTTGCTGTCAGCTCCGGCTCCAACTTGGACGAGTCTTTAGTATGTGTTGTATAACTGTTCTTATTTTTGTTTAAATTTCATAAAATTAGAATTAGAATGATAGAAAGTAATGTGGGGCTGCATTGTGTAGTATTAACAGCTCACCTAAAGTACTTTCTACTTTTTGCTCTATGTCAGTTTATTGTTTGAGTTCCACGACGATCAAAATTATTTTGTATTTTATATAAAGGCTTACATTCTAAGTTTTTGAGACATTGCTTCTGCGAATTAAAATAGTATTACACAATGTGAGTGTACAGAACCCATTAATTTTGTTAATATGTAAGTACAGAAATTATTTTGAACCTCAAGTTGAGCTTGCAATAGCGTTTCTTCTGTTTAATTCGCACTGTAATCTTTTATTAGTGTATCTTTCTTCTGAATTTATTTTTAAACATTCAAAAGGTAAATTTTTAAGCCTATATTATACTTACAATGCTTTTTATTTGAAATTGAAATTTTAGATTAGCCTTGGAATACACATACATTGGTTAGTTTCAACGCATTTTGCATTTGTGAGCTTAGTCATCACATATGTAGCGACTATAAAAGTACCGAACGTAAACATTCTCTATTATCCTGAACACTGACAATTAATTTAAATAAACGCACTGAAAAACATTTAGCCTACTGAATGACTGAGCTCTTTGTTAAAAAAATGCAAATCAGAAATTTAAATTGAATTAAATTAAAACTTTTGAAAGTTTTGTGAAATGTCAGCTATTTTAATGCTATTTGATTTTATGGGTGAACCACATTAAAGCAAGTAGAAGCTTAATTTGGTAGACATGCAAATTAGAAGATTACAACATTTTTACAAACCGATTATTGTTTCGTCTTTCGTGTTTAAAATTAGAATATGTCACTCTATCCTGAGTAAACACTTTTCGTCATTTCTACCTATAAATAATTAATTCTTATTATGCTCGATTTTAAAAGACTTGGCCATATGTTACTACGCATGACTCATGATTGTTGTTTTCGGTCTCATGCAATATCAACACTGAGAAATTCTTTCACAAATCAAACTTCTGATATTTTGCAAGATTTTTATAAAAAAGTACGAATTAAATATTATTTACAAAGTCAGCAGTATCGATTTAACAAAGCTCCTAAAAAATACAAAATTGTCAAGTTAAAAATTGGTCTTGGTGTTGATAGACTTATTATTTCTTAAAACTATTTTCATATGTTGTTTTAAACTTGATATGTGCATTAAATCAATCGTGTATATGAATATTTTATGTGGCTCATTATGCTTGTAGTTATTCATATTTTTATTTCTTGTGGATTTATTTAAAAGCCATAATAAGTTAAGTAGGTGTTACATTGGCATCTAATGCTTTAGAGATTAAAAACACCCTTTTATTTAAAAATACACAAAAATTAACGTAATTGAATTAAAGTTTTAATTGTTGTAATTGTCAAGCCGTTTTAAAGTAAATTTTTATGTGGTTCAGATCCCGATCAATTCCTGCCATAAGTACCCGTTTCTAAAACGGTTTAACAATGTTGTACAATTTAACGCTCATAATTCATGAGCGAGTTTCAAAATGCGCTGTTGATGTCAACATAAATTGCCTCAGATTTTTATGACTATCTATAAAATTCCAGCCAAACAATTCGCAACAAAAATATTCCAGTTCAATGAAATTGTACAATTTGTATATGAATTGGCATCCGCGCATGAACAAGAAAAATGGACATTAGACTTAACCCGCATGTAAATATGAAGAAGCTAAAATCATTTTAAAAATACCATTGACTCTGCATTAAGCAGCATTAGTCTTAGGAGGTTTGAGTATGCATTCAATAGCTGATTTAATATCTACTTAAAAACTTGCAATATTACAATACAAATGACAGAGCGTCACGTTTTGGGTAATAATACAGTATGTTCAACATCCAACAACGTATGCTTCCACGTTCTGTTATGGGTCTGCTTGCTACCTTTAGTTTTACTACGTCTGAAACTATTTGGCGTGTTACAATAATTCATCTGTTGTAGTTTGAATCACTTGGTGGCCCAATATAGTTACATTCACGCTTCGTAAGTTTCTGGGCAAACTAGCGAGCGATAGCAGCGGTTGGACAGCCTTCTTTAAAAATAAAATCATGCGAGCGTGGTTTTAGAATGCAAAATTAATTCAATAAGGTAATTTCAAAACACTTTAAATAGTTTGAAATCCCCTTTTATTAAGCCACCTTTTCATCAATGTTCACCACATGTGTTACATTATTTAAATCCTCTAAACACTCACTGTGAAAAAACACATTAGCGCACACTTGAATATATGTATTACAAACTACGACGCCGTTCAAAATTCCCCTCTAAGTTCAACTGCTAATGCATCCCTCGGTACGGTATTTTAGGAAATCGATGTTGAAAAGTTGTGGACTTAAATTAAAGCGTAATTATACAATTAAATATGACGCCCATTTAATTGCCATTAAGATACTTGTCGTGAAAAACAATCGATTTCCTCATAGTGTTCATTCTTAACATTTTATTAAGCAAATCTATTTTAGTTTAATTGCTTATTTCATGAACAACATATGGGACCGATTTTGGTGGTCACGTCTGGTTAATGCCTCGTAAAGGGAGCTTATTTTCAAAATAAGATGAGTCAATAATTTTAAAGCAATCGCAATTTTAAAAAAATATGTTTAATTTATCCTAAGTTCCGTTTTACGACTTGTATTTGCTATTTCAATTCAAGCGATTCTAAGATACGATGATGTGATTTAATTTTAATTATTTCAGTTTTGTTTTTTGAATTAATTAGAAAACAATATTCAAAGTTCATTCAAAGCAGTAAATTTTCGAATAGCGAAATATCTGATGCGAGTTTAATTATTATTTAAAAAAAATATAAATGCAAAATCTTTTTCGACATTTCAAGTACTAATCACAAAATAGTAAGACTATTTAATACCGTGTGAGTTTAGTTGTTTTATTACGGTACTAAATCTTTAAACAGCAAAAGCATTAACGTATTTATTAAGCTATTTACAGGAAAGAAACCGAAAATTTCGAATCATTTAATCTGCTGGTTGGTATGGCACAGCAAAAACATATTCAAACATTTAGTTAGCGGGAACAGTATAACAATTTAAATTTAGCTTTCTTGGTAATGATACGTTTTTCACCTATAAGGAGCTCACAACTCCTCAACTCATTTACTTTAAGATTAAATATTTATATGAAATTCTTTTAGGAAGCTCGTTACGCTTTGTTAATTTAATTTTTTTTAACAAAATAATTTTGCATGGTCTTTGTGCCACTTTATAAATGTAAGAGTACAGACGGGCTCTGTCCTTGCTAGATTGCACGCAAAAATTGTACGTAAATGAATTAATGGTATATAAACGTTATGGGGTAACCCAGTTAAAACTCCAAGAGTGACGTGTTACTTGCAAGAACGCTTTTTTTATTGTGAAAATCAAGTGAAAGAAAAGAAAATCTATATTTATTTATAAGATTATTTCATTTTCTCTTATTGTCAATACTATCTGTCATTAACTGATTCTTTTTATAATATGTTCAGTTATAAATTCAATAATTAAACTAATTTCAACGTATTAAATTCTCCAATTTTCCCAAACTCTAAAACATATGTCACATTAACAATACTTTGTAATTAAAGTTGTGTTCATTCCTTTAACTAAATTTTTATGTTTTAAATATGAAAATATGTTTTAATAGTAGAAAAATTTATAAAACACGGCTTTCCTCTTCTGGATTGTATTGTATTATAGGTAATTACGCAAATACGTATAGTGAAAAAAGAAATAGTTTTAGTTGTATCTGTTTCACTCATACTGGTTGCAATAATTGAATTTTACAAAAAATGTAACTTAATATACTAAAAACTGCGCTTTTAATTTATATTGAATTTTGAAGAGGTAGGAGCATGAATGATGTAATTGATTCTTACCGCGGAATTATGGAATCTTCTTTCTTAATAATTACTACCATACAATGCCAAGTGCGTTTGGATTGGATGCACATTTATCCGCTTGCTGTTAAATTTTTTTAGCTGTTTCGTCCCCCATACTGTCAAAATCGTGGGCAATATAGGAGCCATGCGCCAGTGAGTACAATCGTATGATATTCGGTACATATTTCTTTGTAGGATAATTTAATGCCGTTCAACATTTTTCTCCATTTTAATCTATTGTTTGTCTCTCAGGTGATTTTATGTAAGTATGGGGAGTATCGACGTTCCTAAATAACTGGATGGAAATGACAAAAAAGTTACACTTGTAAAATACCTTTGGTTACGCTTGTAACTTGTAACGTAAGATCTTTGATAGTTCCATGTTACAATGCAAAAACTAAAGTTGACCCATTCAATTTTAATATTTACATTTAGCGGGATCCTAGAAACTAGTTTCAATAACTCATTCCGGTCGTTTATACTTATCATAAAAAATAACTATGTATCTGAGTTAAAATAGTAATCCCAGAGGTAGCTGGAGTTACAATTATTCCAAGAAAAAGTACATATACTTTAATTTAAAATTTAAATATTTTAGGTGATCCCATATGCAATTCTGTGACATTTAGAATTCACCAAAGCAATAATAAATGCGGTCAAATCATTTTCCTTTAGCGGTATGCCTTGAAACCAGGATTGACTTTTCCTCTAAATCTTAAGATATAATAATGTTTTCTTAGTAATCGTGATTAAGATTCACTTTATTTTTCAGAGAACGCTTTCAGTGACTAAGCAAGAATTATTGTTTGTAAAAATGAAGTTATCAAATTAATTATTTGTATGTTTCTTTTAGATTGTTAGCAATAATATATATTCAACTGTAATATAATATGTTCAGTTTGTATCCTGCCTTTTATTATAAATACGGTATATTTACCAGTCGTACCCTGACCATTCGTACCCTGGTCCCAGTCGTACCCTGGCCATTTGTACCCCGGAAATAAAACAACGAAGT
>JAQFZE010005440.1:0-10305 GCA_034695245.1 Dicyrtomina saundersi
GACTTTGTATTTGCGCGTTGCATCCTCAACTATGGATTGCTGTCAAGTCTGTCTTATTTTCATTGATGACAACAAGTAAGTATAGAAGCTGTCAGTGCCGGATACGTTGCTTTTAGACTCTGGCTCTGTCTGATGAAACACATGTGTGCGTCGTGGATTATCGCGACAAACTGCGTTATATATATCCTTAATCCTATCCTACTAATCCTACCCTAGTCAAATTAAGCAAATGATGGAATGGCCCTCAATTTTTAGTGGTTTGGATCTCAAAACCGCATTAAATATACGCTATAAGCCATCATTCATCAATTGACATGTTTTGATTTGTGAGTTTTTCAACATACCTATACGTACTTAACTAAAGTTAAATATTTGAAGGATGCGTATACTGATACGTTTTTTTATTTAAAGTATTACAGATGAGATTGTCATGTTGAAGATCGAGGAAACATTGTAGCTTCACTGTGCATAGTTTTAGAAAAATCTGTCCTTCGTCACATGTCACCCAGTCCAGTCCACTTATACCACACACACACAAATTCCAAACCACTGATGACTGACTACGATTGATTTAATCACAAATCGTTCAAAGACAGACGACGAAGATTACATAAATGGGAACTCTGAACTGAAAATCATCCATGGAAACTTTACTTAAGGACACTATAACGACACAAGAGAGAATCATAGGTGTAGGTACTAGTAGTTTGTAAATATGCTCAGTTTGCGAAAAATGTTACTAAAACTCAAAACCAAATATTAAAATTTTTCTAAACACTTTGTAAGAAATGCATAGTAACCTCAATTGCTTTTTTGTTCAGAACTTTGACTCCTTTATTTCATTGATTTATTACATGCAAAAAACAAGTGTTTTTTTTAAAATGATGCATAGTTTGCAAATTTGAAAGAGATTGAGAGTGCATTTATTTCGGAGCATTTATGTGAGCATTTTGAAGCAACATGTACAAAGTATTCGAAAATCGAGTATACCTATACTTAAACCTAATACAGCACAAGTACTGTATATGTATTTAGTTATTTATTTAGATAGGTAGGTAGGTAAATAGGAAAGTACTTTACGAGAGGGCGCACATTTGACATTTTCACACATGTGAGGATGGGGCACACTAAGATACCAGCGCATAATAACCATAAATTATTGTCGAGTTCATCTGTGATATCCCAAAGCTTCCTTCGATTCGATGAAGCGATTGAAGTTGGCTGAATTAAAACTTTACTTATAAAATAAATAAAAAAAAAAATAGAACATGAATACATAAGGTATACACATTAGGAAATGAAGATAGGCAACTGTCTTCCCAATTCTGGATCCGGAAGGAAATCAAAATCGCTCATGAGGATTTTAATGTATATCCTGATCCTGAGTGCTTACTCATCAAATCATCAAGCATGGAAGTGCAGTCAACTGATATTGCGATCTGCTTTAAATTTTGCCAAGTTTCATTTGGCACAAAACCTTCAGGGTTGGAAAGTGGGAGAATAGTGAGCTCTTGTTACATACGAAAATTCTACATAACAGAATAATTAAAATTATTTTTGCTCATTCCTTGATCTCATGTAGCATATAAATAAACGTTATTTTTTTCAGCCTGATTGAATTCCATCTTTTATGCTTATTACAGACCCACCTATCCGTTTCTACTATTTCACAATGGAATTAAGGGAGGCGAATAATTGCTAATAAATAATTTGCAAATATCAGCCATGTCATGGGTATATGTACAGCCATGCACCAGTCAATTTTTATCACTTTTCCTCTTCCTCAAGACAGGAGAAATGCACTCGTCTTTTAATTTATAACATTTGCCTGTGCATTAACAAGTCAAGAAATGAACTAGTAAGGAATTCAACGGTATCAGGACAAAAGACCCATCTGTCATAACACCTCAGACTAAAACACAAATTTCGGTTAAAAATGAAATTCTTTGAGAACTGTATACTACGGCATGAGTTATCAAAGTTGCGCATGAGTTTCCGAAGAAACGTCTCTGGGTATAAGTACCTAGACATAACTATAGTTACTAGACTAAACTAACAACGGGACCATACTATGCACAATTTTAATGACATGTTTTTGAAATTAATATTATTATATTAATTATTATATTTTTTATGACATCTTAGATTGTTTAATAATCTTCCATGTTATTTGATTTTAGTAACCCAGCATTCCAACCACAAATTTTGGTTATATTAAAATAATTAAATAATACTTAGATTATTGTCAATTAAAAGCAATAATAATTATAGTAACTACGTGCAATATTTTTCTTTTAGTGTCTCAATTTCTTTTAAATTAAGAGGTCTTTGTTTGTTTTGGTAAATTGGGACAAGGTTTTTCCCATTCTTGAACCAGGAATTATGGAACCATTTATATAAAACAAAGTAAATAAGTGTTCCGCACTGCGGTCATTTTACGCAGAGGTCTTATTTCAAGACGTCAATTTGTAAGAGGTGTCTTGTTCTGCGGTCAATAATACCCGAGGTCCTATGGCCCGGAGGTAATTTTTCTGGAGGTATCTTGTACATGAGGTGTTCTCGTCTTGCAGGCTTATGGCGGAAGTGTTTTAGTCTGAGGTTTTGTCCCGGAGGTCTTTTGTCACGTAACCGGAATCAACGAATCAAGTATGTTGAAGCAGTAATACAGTTACTTTACTTACGTCTAGCATCAGCACTTCTCCACAATGTTACTTGATACTTGATATCATCATTATTTAAAACTAAAGAGAGACGCAAAAGCATAATATATTAGCACCCGTATAAGTAAATTTCTTCCTGCTAACCGTATGTTACTAATAGTAAGCTACATAAATGATGTGTATTTATTATACACTCCTTATGTATATAATTACTCTTTTTTAGTTACTAGTTTTATAGCTTCAAAACAAATCTCTCTAAAAAAAATTCCTACCAACTCATATTTCTTTAGCACCTCAATAGTGCGAATTTTGTTAAGCCCCAACTAGGTTAGGTAATGAATAAAATCTTCAATCGTGTTTTTATACAACATTGAATATGGCTTGCTGCTAAATTAAGTATTATTTTGTAACTATGAAAATGAGTATCTGGTTCGACTTTGAGTGCAGTACTACGGAACTGATTGGATGATAAATATTATTTGAGATATAAGATATTATTATTATTATTTACATACATGCTTATTAGTTATTTTCTCCAGAGCAGTTAAATAGATGCAGATGCGATGCGATGTGTTTCATAGAAGATAAAGATAGCAGAAAATAATGTATAGGTAAATGTGAAATGACTACAAAATTGCACAACACGTGTTGTCAGTGTGTGCGATGTACATACAGGCCCAAATGTAAACAGTATATGATAAAGTGAGACGCGTCTAGAATTTGTCAAGTTTGATTGCGCCTCAAAAGTTTCATGTTTCAGAGAATCGTCGTGTCAGTTTAACTATGTTTAAAACCGTTCAAGGCTACCACAGAAAAAATGTAAAATTTCCTCCATCCCATACAAACTAACAAACTTTGCACAGTAATGAATTAGTGAGCACTTATCGTTAGACGTACATATAATTATAGATAGTGTAAACTGCTATGCGGTGAAGGATTAAGCAGGTAAGGGTGGACGTAGGCTGTGTGATATCCACATCGTTGGCAGCCCTGTCTCGTCGTCGTCATCTGTCTCCAGGCCAGACCAGACCAGAATTCAGAGATCGCCGTCGTCTCGTCTCCGTCTGTCCCACACGGTCTCAACATTGACTCCCCATGTGGGCCAGTTTCTGTCTACTCAATGGTGTGCTGGTGGCTGTGCTATTGATTAACGAGGCTGAATATTTCTGAGGAGAGCAGCTCTCCAGCGCCGAAAGTTTGAATTCAGAGATAAGGATTCAGTAGCACTGCACTACTGACTGCACTGCACGCACAACGTGCTCCGTGGGACTCAGTATTCAGTGCTACTGACAAGGCTACTAGTAGTATTATATTCAAATATTTTTTTTACATAATTATCATTATTTACTAGTTTAGAGAGTATAACGTAGTCCAAGCAGTTACGCAAATATATGCTTTGAAACAACTCCACAAGTTTTTTGTTGTGTCAACAGCAAACTTGGAATAACTATATATTATAAGCAGTGGTATATTTCTATTACTGCTACTCGAACTCGAACCCACTCAGTACAGAAAAGGTAAATCAACTGGATATAAGTACATAGTGCATAAGTAGTTGATAATGGATTTAATTCCGATGGAACTTTATTGATCGTAATCGTAGTAGTCAGTAGTTAGTAGTAGTAAATCTTGTTTATATAATCAATAATAGCGTTGATTCGTTGATCATGCAGTTGTCCTTGATTTGATAATCCTTCATATTATGCATTCGTTATATATGTATTTCACGATAATATTTCAATTAATGTAAGTAATTCCTTTTTAATTGATGGGGATTGTGACTACATATTATTATGCAAGTACCTACCTACCTTAATGCTACGTGACTACTTACAAGTTAGACATGCCTTGTTCGTATGTGTGCGTACCGTTTTCATTTCATTCTTTATTTGCTGCTGGTACTGCCTGGTAGTTAATTTTGATCCTTTATTCATCATTATATTTATGGTCGAAATTTTCTACCACAGTGCATTACTAGTAGTGAAGAATTCCAAGCTAAATATTTTGTATTGTACATTGTTTTAGTGTTTTCATGTAGTCAAATTCTTTGTGCATGTCGTGAAGAGGCAGTGTGTAGTCGGAAATTAATATTTGTGGATACATTTTATTGAATTCTTCTTGCAATGGGGTATTTCAGTAACATGTCCGTGACGAAGAATATTTCTGAAATCATGGACGAGCATTCAGAAATTTACGACGGTTCAGTGGATAAGGTCGTTCATCCTCGACAGAGCAACGGAAATGGGTTGAAATCACTGGATTTCAACTCGGAGGAATTCATGAAAATTGCGAATGGAGTTCCGCAAAAAAACGGACGACTGAAGAAAGTGTATAAAATTGTGTTGACTGGAGGCCCATGCGGAGGAAAAACCACTGGTCAAGCTCGATTGTGCACATTTTTCGAAAACATGGGCTGGAAGGTTTTGAGGGTGCCAGAAACAGCCACGATTTTATTGGGCGGCGGAATCAAGTTTTCGGAGCTAACTGAAGAGCAAGGAGTTGAGTTTCAAGAAGAACTTCTTAGGACTATGATGCAAGTAGAGACTGTATTTTTTGATGTTGCTGAGAAACTGGACCGGGATGTTCTTGTGATTTGTGATCGTGGAAGCATGGATGCATCCGCATTTATTACAAGAGAGCAATGGGAGGGAATTCTTCAACGCAATGGATGGAATGAAATCGAATTAAGGGATACCCGTTATCATCACATCATTCACATGGTTTCAGCGGCTAACGGAGCCGAAGCATTTTACACGCTTGAGGCATGTTATCAGAATTAAATTCAAAACTAGCTTTAAAATAGAATTCGGTGTAATCTAAATAATTATTATAATAACATCTTGTGATTTATTTATTTTACAGGATCATGCTGCTCGTAGCGAAGGCATGGAAGTGGCTCGTGAATTGGATCATAAGGCGGCCCAGGCTTGGGTTGGTCATCCGTACTTCGACGTGGTGGACAATTCCACAGACTTTGAAGCAAAAATTTGCCGCATGATTCAGTCAGTTTGCTCGAAATTAGGAATTGACGCCCGTGATCGTCTTCAACATGATTCAAAGAAAGTCAAATTCCTTGTCCGTGGACCTCTGCCACCAAACGACGTATTTCCTCCATTCCAAGATTTCAGTATCTTCCACGACTACCTCAAAATTAGTGGACCACGAGTGCAGGCACGGCTAAGGAAACGAGGACAGAAAGGTCGTTGGACTTATACTTACACTGTTCGTCGTCCGGAGTTGAACAATCAAGTTATTGAAGTGAAAACTGCTTTGTCACACCGTGATTACTGCAATATGCTTTCACAAAAGGATCATAGACACATGACAGTTTGCAAAACCCGTCGATGCTTTCTTCTTAACGACCAGTACTTTCAGCTGGATATTTACAAGCAGCCGTCACATCCTCGTTGCAAGGGTCTCATCCTCCTCGAAACGTACAGCACCTTGACTGGTAACGAGCTGCAGAGCCGCCTTCCCAAATTTCTAAATATCGTCAAAGAAGTTACTGGGGACGCCAGCTACTCCATGTTCAATCTGTCCCTTAAGGACAGCTGGCACAACAATGAGAATTTCTGCAAAACATTGACTTGCACCGCCAGTGATCCCAATGTCAATGGTTCTCAGTTCACTAGCGAGTCCAAGCTGTCAGGCAATGTGGATTGAAATTGGTCGTCTTGATTGATCATTTTCTCATGCATATAATTTGCATACTATGTATAACCTCTGAGTACTATTCATTTTCCACTGGCATACAAAATGGCTTTTGGAAAGTATTTCGCTAAAGTGTGTATTATGGACAACTTCGTAAACTGCATGGACTGCATTGTAGATTATTAACTTACATAATTAACACATATTGCATCTTACCATGGAGTTTTTCTTGTTTTATCTCAAGTCATTATAAGCATAAAAAATTCTATACTCGATAAAATATTATAATTCGCTCATTCGAAATTATTCTGGGTTACTTACTTATTACGTTGTACGTATGCTCAAAAACAGTAGCCTGTTATAGTCATTGTAGACGCGATCGAATCTTGAAACTTAAAAATTATTAATCATGACTTTACTTTTACTTACTTGGTAGTTTAAAATAGTGATCGTCAACCTATATATACGTAATGGAAAAAACATTTTGGTAATTTTAAATTTTAACTAATTGTGATCTTTACTTGCTTAACCATATAAAATAAACGTGTGTTCCTTTTCACATTATTGACATTATACAGTGCATGCTTTGAATTGCAGTTTTGCAGCTATTTCATTATTTAATCACCTAAAATACAAAGCAACTCGCCATAATGTATCAATCGTAATTTATTATTCTTCTCAAATGAAAAGCATGTTTTGATAATTTTACAATGTTCATCTTCGACATCTTTTGTCTCCCTTCATAAAACTTTTGAATGAACCATAAAATCATAAAAGCAACATAAATTATTGCTGTGTCATAATGTATTCACAGTGGAAATAGTGTATTCATCCATTGTCGAATATAATATGAACACTTAAACTTTTAATGTAATGTTTTTTTCATTTCAAGCTGGATCAGTTAGAATCCGAATCGGAAGTAAAGTCGTAAAGAGTTTGAATACACTTGGAAATATGTATTCTAACTAGTAAGTTATCACATCACTACTGCTTCTATCAGTTTTTTCTTTAAGTTATGTAACATTTTACTTTTTTACATCATCGCATTTAAAATCAAACAGAAATATGTGAGTACTGCAAGCTGTATACATATGTATTGCTCTTACGTAAGGAATGCTCCTATGTAATAGGGAGATTTATCACGGAGAAGGACATTAACCAGATTGTAAGATAAAATTCAAATTAAATTTTTGCATGTCACGGAGGAAGGGCTCTGAATTAAGTGTAAGTACAAGCGCCATGGTAAATAATGAAATAATAATAATTAAGTCCTTTGAACATCCTTTCAGCACGTACTTGTAGAATCTAAAAGTCATTGAATGTGTCAAATTATTGTTTTTTAACTTGTATACGTCCATCAGAATCGGTGTAATTTCTTCGATGGTCCTAAAATTTAACGGATCAGCGGATTATTAGAGAGTGGGACCTATATCTCCCGAGCATGGAATGCATCTTTTGATCTTAATATTGAGCACTCAACAACTATAGTATAATATGTAAAATATAAACCATTAGTAAAGTCATATAATAGTGGCTAATTTTTTTTTGGTAATACAGAAAAGTAAAGTATTAGTTTGTCCACTTTTGGAAAGAACAAAACTCTGACGTCTCTGGCAACACTTTAGAATTAAGATGTGCATACGGAAAGTTGAATGTGATGGTCACGTATGGTAGTCTTTAGTGTGTTCGTGCAGCAGATGATGCAGATTGAGATGATGATGTTGAAGGGAAATTATGTGGCCGCCACGGTCACACTTACTGTCAAAGCACAAATCAAGCATAAAAAAACGAAGCAAAGTCTTGCCACAAAACATCCAGTCTCTTGAACAACTCAAAATCACACCAATAATCTTGTGAAAAGCAAGTTCATGCACTTTTATACCAAAACCAAACTATAACTACTGACTGCCAGGCCAGACTGTAGCGCTTCTCATCAATGCAATGATTCAATATTCATGTAACAAGGAGAGCAAGTAGCACGTCTACTACATACATACACCACTTACACATTATTATTTGCATTAATGCATTTACTTTACTCTCCAACATGTTCATTATATTAATTCTACTTTTTAATTAATTAAAAGCTGTAACTACATTGCCCATTGCTCTGTGTTATAATTATCGTATGTATCGTTTGAACAACAGCAGAGTATAGCCTTTGATTGAGCCTGCAGTTAATTTAATTAGAGCATATTTAATTTCAATGATGATATCAAATCAATATATGCTTCATAAATTTTCAAATTCGACTCCAAAAAACCTGTTGTACTCACACTAATATTTGGAATTCAAATGGAAATGAAAGCTCCATTTACTGCCGCGACTGAGGAGCCATTGCTTGTATTCATATCGCACATCGCATCGCCTTTGTTTATAATTTACGAGCATAATATAAGTTTAATGAGCATTAGTGAAAACTGAAATGAAAAGTATTCACATATGTTATAGCTGGTACCAAACCAAAACTGATTAGTCTCATAAGACCAAATTATGCTATGACATGGCTTGTTACATTATGCTCTACCAATAAAGCTCATACACAAAAACCAAGTTTCATATTAATTGTAATGGTAATTATATTAACTGGAAAGTATATAGAATATATACTGTAAGAAAATGAATTTGTGTATAACTTCCTTAATTACCTCATCTCATCACTTAATAATCATCAAAACAACAAAAACAAGATTGTAATTAGAGTACTATATGGTGTATATGCATATTAGTCTAATTTTATACGTTAATTTAATCCTCTCCTATTTTGGGCTTGGTTGCTGTTGCTAGTCATAGCTGTGATTTAGATATGGAGTGAGTTTACATTTTCAAACTCTGTGTGTTAGCATTTAGCATGTCCCTCCGAGTAGAAAGAAAACCCAAAAGGGAAAAATTTGATTACTCAAAATATATATAAACTTTCCTTTTCTTTACTTATAGGCTTGGGGTATGAGTTGAAACTGCTCAAGATTAGCATTGTGATTGTATGAGTATGATCATGTCTTGTGTATATGGGATCACTTCTTGAATAATTAGCACTAATAATCCTGAAGCTGACTAAAAACATCAATTAATAGAATATGAAAACACATGTGGACACACAACTTGTAAAATAACAGAGGTATACTAAGCATATACTGTGTAATAAAAATGAAATGAACATATAAAACGGGCGCAAAAGTAGATTTGATATATTTTAATTTCGATTGAAGTCAAGCTAAACCGATGAGAGATTCCTATACAAAAAAAAACTTTGATGTACAAACTGATGACTGATGTTGCAAATACATATCTATATCTAGACTAGTTTTTTTTTCGAATTTTATTTCGATGTCGATTTCGATTTCACTGACTGAATTACTGAATGTACTCAAACTTAAGTGGCGCGTTTCAATTTCCAAGTTTCCAAGTACTTACTATAACAATACACGTTTTTTAGTTCGTTTCAGAAGTAGAGGTAACAGATGTAAATACATATTTTATGTTTCTAGTAGTCAAACTCAAGTAGGTAGGTACCTACTGCTAACTGCTACTCGATGAGCCGATCACATTTTGTTATTGTTATTAGTTCTCTACGGTTATGCATTATTTTATTTAGGATTAAAATGAGAAAATACAAAATACAAAAGATTGGAAACCTATATAATATGAGCATGCCTAAAAATATTTATGGTTGAAGCGTGGAACTTCAAAAAAGTTTGTGTATAAAAGCACTCTATGTACTTACATACATCACATATGTACTTCTCTGATGTTTGTAGCCTGTAGGCTTTTTGCGTATCCAAAAAGGCATCTCTCCATGCTAAATTAGTTTCGCATAAATTAAGCCCGTTGAAGCTTAATTCAGCAAAGTGTGTGTGCAAAAGCCATCATCCACTCAAAGGAAAATCAGGATATCGCACTCCATCATCAGTCAGTAAATACTCTGTTTACCATATGAGACAAATAAAATAGAAATAGAATTATTGTTGTGTAATGAAATGAAAGACAACAATAT
>JAQFZE010005441.1:0-10303 GCA_034695245.1 Dicyrtomina saundersi
ATTCAAAGTATGCTGTCGTTCCATTAACATCTGGAGAAACTAACTGGACCTTTGCCTTACAACTTTTGCCATGAAGAAAGCAATAGAACACTGTAGTAGTCACAACAGTTGATAAATCATGCAATAAAGTCTTGTTGTTGTAGCTCTTCTTCCATTTTCCTGCAATACTCTTTTCCGCTTTTTGTATGGATTTAAAGGATTTAAAAAATTGCCACTTATTACCTACTCTCTTTTTTTCCGTGCCACTACTACTTCAAGCTTGAGTAGACATGTTGATGCCAGAGGCCACAGTAGTTGAATGGAAAGAATTACAGAATTTATAACTTCAACACTTCGAGTTGAAATTCAAATTATTATTGATTTACATTTATGAAAATGCTATGAGGTTGCAAATTACTGCTTTACGATGGTTGCATGGCTAAAATGTGGGAATATACAAAAAAAAATACAACCGCCAATAGTCCTAAAATATATCCGTTCAGAATTATTATTTTCACTGTACCGACAGATAATTTATGAATAATTAACCGCCAATTGTTGATCCCGTACCGCCAATTGGATTTATGAGACTGCTGATTGGCTTTATGCCTAAAAAAATTGAATGTCTACTTGTGAGGCTGGTAAAACAAAACAATTTTGTATTTTGATACATACATATGCATTTAATGTGATTTGTTTATTATCGTTTGTGAAGAACCAAAATAACCCATATCCATTTATATTTTCAAACAAAATGCACTATGTACAGAATAATTTAAAATATTATGTTCATAAATCCATGTGGATAGAACTTTTGGCTTTTCCCATAAAACGAGAGAATAAAGTAATTTTCACGTTATAAAAACATGTTAACATTACAAACTAAAAAAAACATTTAGACCTTTCTAAAAATATTTCAATAGAACATTGTTAGCATTTTAAACTTTTTAATAACATTTTGAACAATTTGATCGTTTCAGAAATTCGTAATTAGCATTGTAAGCATTTATCTTATTTACTGTATTTTTTTGACACCGCTCATTATAATTTTAGCATCAATTGGAAATGGGTCTTTTGTTCTTCAATTCATAGACGATATTTATAATAGCAAGAAAGTGTTTTAATAATTGGTTGCTGTAAAATGATTTTTTTAAAGAATGGATTAGCTTGAAGGGGGAAATTCGTTTGACGATTTTATTTCTGAAGTTTTATTTCCGTTTTAAAATGACATTAATATTATATTTTATATACTTGGGAATTCATTCTTATAATTCTAATGTATACTATTAAACAAGCCACTTGTACACCATACAGACAAATTCGTTTAAAAGTCTGATTCGTTTAAGGGAACTTGGCAAAAAAAGTACTATAATATTTTATTGGCAAGCTGCAGCATTGTGAAGTTTTAAAAGTTTTGTGAGAACAAGTAGGTAAATTACAATTAATTTAATAATAATAATGTTTTTATTTTGTCGATTGGCCTTGGCTTGTAATTAAAAAATTTCAAACAAAGTAATATGTAAAAATAATTTACATATATAGTTTTTGGGTAAACTAAATGAGTACAGTAATTACGTATGTTAAAAACGTGGTTTCTAAAATATTTATGACCTACACTAAAAAACAAGTTTTAAATGTAGTACAGTAAAACACGTAGAATGAGAAAATAAGTTGAAAAAATCAGAAGTAAATGGCTCATTGAAAAGTGCGAAGCGTTTTTTTTTCAATTAATAAGTAGTCATTAAAATTAAAAACGTTTAAATCCTAAAGATAGATAATATTTAAATTGCAATAAAGTTAAATATTTTAATCAAATCTGCCTATGAATAAAAAAAGCTGTAGATATTTCAAGCTTAAGAAAGATCTTAATAATCATATATTTTCTTGTGTCGTTTTCAGGTGCGCTTGCCACACAAATCTCGTAAATATTTAACGCGAAATAAGCTTTATAGGAGAGAACCATTTTGTCCCTAGACGTACTATTTAAACGAGTTTATCTATTTGAGAGCTAATAACTGTGTACAATGTAAAATACGTGTTTGATTAGGTACATTAATAAGGCGCATTTTTCTATTACGTATATCCTGCGTTAATATTATCCTTGTAAAAAATACAACGTAGATCTGAAATAATGCCTATAACAATAACAATACCGCTGCTCCGATTCTGCTCTGGAGCACTAACATAACATACAGTACTGTAGTATTAGACAATTCTCAAATAACAATAACTTGCAAACTCCCGGTTTTGAAGCTATGTTTTAAGGTAGGCACTTACAAAAATAGCATGAAAATTGCAGTATTGACTCAATTAAACAACATCTGACAAAAATAAAAATGCGAGCAGCAATAAAATACCAATATAAATGAATTAACATATATAATGATTTAAAAACTCTATTTCTTGAAGGAACAAAAACAAATACAACAAGTAACAATTTAAATGCGAAAACAATAACACGCAATAAAAGCCAAAATACTTATCTAGGTACTTACACGTAATACATTCTACTATTATACAAATCAAGATATATATTAGCCCATATTATTGTTTCGTAAGAATATTCAGCGTATACTGCTACCTACTGTCTAACTACTAACTACTACCTACTACCTACTGAATCAGTTAACGTGTCTGGTAGTAAGCCTGTATACAGTCATACAAGTAGAAGATTGCGGCATAAAAACATCAGTGTACAAAAACGATTTTCTGAAGTAAATATTTTCGCAATAATGTCAACGCTCTGAATATTTTCAGTTTTTTAAAATTAAACTGCTGGTGTAATAAAAATTTGATATACAAGGGGTAAATGAACAACAGAAAAATGATAAAAACATCTCTTTTGCAAATCTAGAGATTTAGAGGAAAGAAGCTTGAAGCACATTATTTACAGAATCTTCAATTCATTAAAATAAAACAATACAAATTCGGACTACATATACTAAAGAAAAATATTGATATAATAACATTATAGCTTGTGCAAATTCCACTTACAATTAAAAACTCAATGCACAAGTTTGATAAAATAACCCAAGCCTCACTGCTAATTCATTTAGGCATTAAAATTCATTTTAAAATACAACAGGACAAGATAGTTTAAAAATTCATCTATATTAGTGACACGTAAATAAAAACTTGGGACATACTACATGTTTTATTTATTTAGTCAATTTGGCCTCAACCTATAAATCATTTATTATTTATAACAATAGCTCATGAATGCAATTTCAGTATGAAATGTCATTCATTGTCTGTATCAGGTTCTGGACCAGAGCTAGAGTCATTACCATTGCTGGAGTCAGTCCCAGATTCCACATCGCTATCCCATGTTTCACTGGCGCTGCTGCCTTCTTCGTCCGATACAAGGATAGCAGCCGCATCATGTAGGTTACGTCCAAGGTTTTTCGCTGGTTCTGAAATAACTTGTAAATAGCGTGCAAAACCAAAATACCAGATAACAGAAGCTACATGACTGCAAGTGCCGATTATTCTAGATCCACATTTACAAGTACAATAATATCCTGTTATTGCATTGAACCCGGTCCCATTAGGTATGTACTCAATCCAGAGCTTGTGACTTGAGGACTTTGCGAATCTTGAAGCCATATTCATCTGTACAAGGCCGGGTTTATGTCGGTATCCCCGAATGTCGTAACCCTTCGAAGATGTTTTGTTTTTAGCAATGTAGCTTGGAGCTAACTTGAGCTGGTAAACTCCAACAGTCAACAAGCGAATGTCATTTTCATTTAAATGAGGGAAATCTTCTAGCTCCATTTCGTTCATTCTGCGCGTATGTTTTGTAACGAGATGCAATTTTTCGGTTTTGACCATTGTTTCAAGTTCATTTTCACCATTTAACTTTTCAACCATTGATTTTGCAATAAATTCGTCGTTTTCTTTATTTGTAGCAATCGCAGGAAAATAATTATTGATTAGAGCACATGCCACACGCCAGTACTTGTTGATGTTGGGTAGATGCTTATTGGATATTCTACCTCGGAAAAACGAAAACACATTTTTAACCCTGCCGTGTGCAGCTTCAACAATCCATCGAAGTTTAGTGATGATTCGGGACTGGTTAGCTTCATGTGCATCATGCTGTTTCTTTCCTTTTGTAAGATATCCAGGCATTTTCGTTCTAAATCCAGCTGCTTCGCACGCAGTTCGTGCATCTCGATAACCACGGTCTACCACAAGTGTGATTCCTTTCCCATTTGCAAACGACACAATTCCATTGGGATCTCTGAGTAACGCTTTGAGTATAGTCGCATCATTGTTGGAGGAATCAGATGCAAAGACTTCACTCATTTCCAAAAAGTAACCATCGGGGCCGCAAAATGTTGTAGGTTTGACAAGGTTTGTTGACTTATGGGAACTGAACGTTTTCTTCTGCAGTGTGAAGTTTGATGATTTTTGACAGTACAAATATGTGGCGTCAACAAAAACAACAACATCCTCATCTCCAACCTGAAGAAGAGTATCTGTCATAATAGTACTGTGGTTTCTCTTAAAATCTTCATGACTGATATGCTGGAATCCAAGATGAAGGGGTACGTACTTTTCTTCAAGTCGAGTTGAAACTGCTCCAAGTATCTTACTAATGTGACCGAAATGCAAACCAAAGTCTTGACCAAGTTGTTTAACAGTTTTGTTTTGTCGCATTTTTACCAACAAAATAGCAAGATTTCGACGTTTTGATCTTTCTGATCGTCCAGTAATGAAGTTGGATGTTTGAGCAAACAAGTCGTCGAACTGATCATCAGATATCCCTAAGTTCAGTTTGCAGTATTCGGAAGTCCTTCTTGAATACGATGGCTCGAAGCAAAGAAGCCAAGGAGTGAAGAACAATGCTTTCATAGCTTTTTTGGTGTATTTTTTGAAGCTTTTAGTTGTTATTTTTATTCGTTTCCATCTGTTTCGAAGAGTTAGATGGGCCGCATCGGTAAAATATACGCCATGCAGATGTTCAGCACACGATCGAGCTTCTGGTGGAATAATAATATTGTACTTAACAAAAGCCTTTCCAATAGCCTCCTTAGGTATCTGTCTTCTATCAGTTGTGGACTTGCAGACAACGCATTTTAGCTGATCGGTACTGGCTTTTCGCACTCTAATAGTCCCTCCTGGCTCACTGGTAATGCGAGGGTGTGGAACTCTTCGAAGTCGTTTATAAAAACGGTTGTGGCACCTTTTGCACAAGTATTGGTTGTATGCAAACGCTTTTCGAGATTCTTGTAACAGGATGGTAAGAAACGGAGAACTTCGCTTAATTTTGACTTTTCGCATCAGCGGGGTGATAAGCACCTTACAGTTGAAACAATTCAACTGTTGCCCTAAATTATATAAAAATAATCTGTTATAGTGTCTGCTTTTATATGTGAAGTATTAATTAATTACTGTTTGGAACTTTAAAATTAAATTAGAATTTTCACACTTACTTCTGGCAGTTGCCATTGTTGTTGCTTCTGAAAATTCCAGCAGACAACAAAAACCAGTTTAGGGGATCTAAATTACAGATAAATATATTTTATTGTGAGCAATATCGCAGTTTATACTTCTACTAAAACATTCCTACCAAAATAGAAAAACCAGAGATTTAAACAGTTCAAAAATTACATGATTAGCTGAATTAAAAGAATTCATAACTAACACCAGATTACACCATATTTAATTTAGACAGCTTTGTTTTATGTGCGACATGTGTATATAGCTTCTTATAGTACTTACATGTAGCTGTTCACGACATAAATTCAAAAAATGGCATTTAATTTAGGTAAATTAATTTGGCTTTAACTAATGCTTGGTATACTACAGTGGACCTAATTTTTTTAATGTTTTAAATGAATGACGATATTTAAAGTAAAAAAGTTAAAGTCAACTTACACTGTGATGACGTGTATAGTTCTAAAACTGAAGCAGGTAGTAGGGTCGGCGCCGTGTTGATTAGTTCTGTGAGCTAATTTGCATTGAAAGTGGAATAAATAGAAACTATTGTAAGAATACAGATAATCTGATTAACTGATACAAACAAGAATAATGCAATGGAATTTAAAAACGGGTTTACAACTAGTTTGAGTACCTTGGAAGTTAAATGAGGTTTGCACATTTCGCAAATTCCACAGCAGTGCTAATAGTTTTGCAAAGCATTGCAATGGCAACACCTACCCTTCTTGCCCTTCTCATACTGCATGCTGGAATGAAAAGAAGGGATGCGTTGAGACTGCGTAAATGTAATGCATAGTAGGGGTAGGTATTTTTAAAGTAGACGACTGCTGTTGGGGCGACTCAAATATTTGCCGGCGGCAGTTTGAAAATAGCACGTACTGTGTTAAACCAAGCTTCCAATTCCGTGCTTTAAAACCAATTGCCAATTTTTTCTGTAGCACATCCTACAATAATATTAGAAACAATGTATATATGCTTTATTTATTTACTTGTGTGAATTTAAATTCAGCACCTTGTGGATTTACTAACATTTGCTAGCATTCGTCATGATCAAAATATTACATGGTTTAAGTTAATGGTGTTTACATATGAATACTTTTTTTAAGCACGTTAAGCCCACACTTTATCTATAAGACTTTTTTTCTCGAAAGCTCCCTATTTTCGCTGCATTAAAATCGAAATCGAAATCCTACCAGTATAAATCTTATACTGTACAGTCGAATCTTGATATACCGGCTTTTAAAGGGACCGGATGCCTTTGATTCGTTTAAAGTTGAGCCATTATACAGTTAACAGCAAATCCCTATTATACAGATACTGGCCAATGACCAACATAGAAATACCGATTGAAAATATATAGTACAGCGTGGGTAATTTATAGCGGAGGATTCTAACATGCCATAAATTCTAAGTTAGTCATTTAATTATAACTTGCAATACACCAAAATAAAGACAATTCCTGGGAGATTTGTTTGACACCTCATTTATTAAAATCAGGTTAGAATAATTTGCAACATGACATAACTAACAAACATTTTTTTAGATTTTTTTGTCAATCCTTAAATTATTTTTTAAAACCTTTGATTTAAAATAAAACCGTAAAAAACTGCAGACTAGAAATAACAAGCTAATCATCCTTGTAAGACTTGAAAATGATGCTTCTCAAATGATTTACATTTTCTTGGATGCGAACTGCCCGAGATTCAATGATACTTCAAAGGGCTGTTTTTCCTGACCACATTATTTCAAAAAGTGGCAACGTACACTTGCCACCAAGAAGTCCAGATTCAACAGCTCCAGATTTTTTTCTGTCGGGATATTTGAAGTCCAAAGTGTATAAAGACCGACCAGCTAAGGAAGAGTCATTCACGAGGAAACCAACAATATTCCGTTTTTATTCTTAATGTTATGCAAACCGTGGTAACCCGTGCTCGAACTCGAATGTGCATCGACAAAAATGGAAATCAATTAAGAAGCATTGTTTTTAAGTCTCAAAAGAATAATTAGCTTGTTGTTCCTAGTCTGCATTGTTTTGCACTTTAATTTAAAATCAAAGTTGTTAAAACAACTGACTAAAAATCTAGAAACTAGTATTTTTGTTAGATAGGCCATTTTGTACCTTATTTTTAGCCGATTTGTATGGATAAGGCGTCAAACAAATCTCCCAGGGATTGTTTTTATTTTGGTATATTGATTGTTATAATCGAATGATAGAATTTATGGCATGTTAGAATCCTCCGTTATAAATGGCCCACCCTGTATATAGTATATCGGCGGTGAAGAGTCATTTTGCCGCATGTCCAGTCCACAACTAAAATCGTTCCGTCGTAAGTCCATCAGATTCTTATATATCACTGTGTCGTAATTCCGGTAACGTCCATAGTTGCACCCGTAAATGTCGTCCACACTGCACTCACCCCCACATTAGTCGCACCCGGGTATTACTCACCCCCGTTTAATTCGCACCGGTGCATTACTCGCACCCGTTATATTCGCCCCCACAAAATCTCCTACAAAGGTAATCGTACAAAGGTGAAAATGCACAATTTCACATACACGTCATGTGTCGTGCATCTTACGCAGTCTACGTACCATTAGAGGTACATAACATTGGGGTATTTTCGTCAGTGCAGAGTTATGATGCAGCGTGAAGTGTAGGTAGGTAGTGAGTTTATATGGTAACGTAAACAAAAAGAGCCAGTTGCTGTAATTGCAATCACCACTTCTAACTTCAGTCGCTTCTCTACAAACCTGTACGAAGTAACTCAAAATGGAATCACAAGTTAAGTGGGAGTTTTGCTACAGGAATGCTAAATTTACATTTATTTTGTACATATTTCGTGTGAAGCATTATTTTTCATTATTCTTATTCTTTATCATTTTTAGAACATGTTTCTAATAAACTGACAACGTTTATCACCTGCACATGCAGTTCACATAATCACTATTTGCATACTTCACGTTGGCGAATATAACGGGTGCGAATAATGCACGGGTACGGGTAAAACGGAGGTGAATAATACCCCGGTGCGACTAATGTGGGGGTGAGTGCAGTGGGGGCGACATTAATGGGTGCGACTATTACACGAACCGAAATTATAACTTAATATTGTAACTTTACTGCTAACGATGGAATGGTTACAACCAGGCGACGCAAAACCATCCAATCTATTTTTTTCTGACAAAAGCATGTCACACAAATCCGGCGCCGCGCGCCGGATTTTTCCGTTCTAAAATATGATTTACGCTACTCCGCTGTTTATTACATCACCTTGCCAGAAAACAAAAGATTCCGTAGTTTTAAACAGTTTAATTGTAAACATTCCCTTTATAAGATTGATATTCTTTATTGTACTCTATTTGACAGCTCCAGAACTCACAAAATTACAAAAGAAAAGTTCAGGTCGTGGAATTCTAGATTTAAAAGTTACATTAAAATTCGCATCTGCCTTATTCAATGTCAAGAAGTGGCTTGGTTTCCCATAGCATACAACAAAATAATTGCAGCTTCTGTGTTCGTAATCAGTGCTTATATTATGCTCAAATATACAGGAATAATAGCTGCTTTTGGAACAATGTTTACAGCCTTTACTTTTTCTTATTTGTCCATTTTATTCTATTGTCTTGCCATGATTTATAATGGGCAAAAGAACCTGAGGAAAGAGTGGAAAGCTGAACTTGCAATCGTTCCCAGAGCACAACGGAAAGTGTTGATTGCACAACTTGCTGCGTCTCCACCATTGAAATTTGTCATGTTAAGAGGAAGCTACTACGTGGACAATTCAATGATTTTGACCATGCACCAGGGAATGCTGGAGTCTCTTGTGACCACGCTTATGGTATCCCCTTAACAGTTACACTATACAACAAGAATAATATCAATAACAAGACACAACTAGGATCGTACACTATATTGTATTTACAATAACTTAAATATTTACATTATGTAAACTGTTTTGTGTTGCACCTAATCTTCAAAATAAATCACAGAGTGAGTGAGATATTTAGTATTTAGTGGAAGTAGGACTCATCCGTCTGACACACACACAGTTTTGCGTTCATATAATTATATAAAAGTTAGATGAATCTTTGTTTAAATAATTATATGCGTAATTAATAGTTTGAGCACTTCACTCACCTTTTAATTGTGTAGTGCAAGTTGACCCTGCATCCACGCTTGTTCTACAGTTGTCATTATGCTACAGGTGTCTTCAACAAAAACTTTAATCGTGTTACAAAAATAAAATGATATAAAAGTAAAAATAAATGTAAATACTTTGTAATTGTAATTTTACATATTTTTTTGTCAGTGCATATTACATGATACAAACTAAAATGTCCCGTACAAAATTTTTTTTTTTTTTTAAATTATCTAATATCACTTTATAATTTTAATTGTGATTGACTAAATTAAAATTAACTCAACGATTAGAGATTTTTGCTGGAAACTGACGCTCTAAATGTGATCAGCATGCCATATATGGCCTACCAAAATGTATCATGGTTACAATTATTGTATTTTTATTTTAATTGTGATTAACTAAATTGCAATTAGCGTGAAAATTAGTGATTTTAAGCGAAACCTAGCGCTATAGTTGTGGTCAGCAAGCCGTACATGGCCAATAAAGGTGTAGCATGCCTACAAATTCTACATTTTTATTTTAACTGTGATTAATTAAATTGCAATTAACTTGACAATTAGTGATTTTAAGTGAAAAAAAGCGCTTTAATTGTGATATGCATGTCATATAATTGTGACAGAGTAAAACTGTGTATAATTGTGTGCACAACTTCATCAAAAATGTCGATTTACTGCATGGCACGAATTTGATAATTTTATAGCTCAAATAATTCATCCATAAAATATGTGGCTAATCTC
>JAQFZE010005442.1:0-10301 GCA_034695245.1 Dicyrtomina saundersi
TTCAAGAAGCCAACTGAAACCAAACGACGATGCAAGAAAAAAAAAGAAAAGAGGAGTGTGTCTTCACTGTCTTCTGGAACAACTCTACCACCAACACCAACTCTGTTTTCTTGATTACTACATGCAGTCAATATTTGAATATTCCTAATGTTCTCTAAAACCCTAAAACCCTTGTAAGTATCGTCTACATTTTGTACTGTACATACGTGTGAGTAGTCTATACGGGGAAAGGATACCATGATGAAACTACAGATGATCAGGAACTGATTCTGCTCTTGGGGTTGTTGGAGTTTTAGAGTGTTGGAAGATCCGGCGGAGTTTTGTTTTATTTTTGACTTTTCCCATTTTCATTCTACTTCTACTTCTACAGACACTCTCTCATAGGGACAATATTCCCCTATATATATAAGTGAACTAGTAGACGCATTATTACTATACTACTACTACTACTACAACTACTGGTACTCGCATTTAAATTCCGTTAACTACCCCTGGCCTGGCTCTGGTTTTAGACCGGTTTGTTGTTATATACCTTTTACTTATTTACTCGCAAGTAACTGGAATTCTCAAAATCTCGCAGCCCTGTTGCTTTTCCTCATATTAGTGGCACTCCGTATCTTGTTTATAACTTTGAAACGTTATATGATTGTTATTAAGAAAATAGCTTAAAGATTTGAAGAAGACTTATGTAGTACCTATTCCTGCCTACCACTGTAACACGCCTAGATGTCTACTGGTTCTGGTTCTGATCCTGTGCTAATATCATGCTTCTCTTTATATTCAACATTTTGTACGTTTACAATTTTGAATTCACACATATATATATGCTACGCTACGCTATACACTTTTCTACAATGCACTAGACTGCCAGTCCATTACTCTACTTGTCTATTTTATAGGATATTGTTTTCAGTCTTAAAATCCTGTTATCCATGTACTCACACATGCCCGGGATATTCTTCCTGTCTGTTTACTAGTTTTCTTATTCTGCTTTCTCGCCCAACGGTATACATATAGTACGTGAGGAGGAATAGAAAGGGGTGGAATGGAATGGTAGTGTGATGAAAAAACAAATGACATAAAATTAACATATTTTCAATGAATCTTTCCAGTCGGTCCTGTCTTGGCGTTTGCTATATAGGCTTGGCTCTGACTATATGGTTTTAGTAGACATAGGTCTAAAACTGTGTACAAAATATTACGGAGTTTCAAAAAGTCGCCTTTTCTACGAGTTTCAGCTGATGAAATTATGCACCTTTTCAAGCAAGTAGATGTTCTGTTTTGCACCTTCAAATACGGTGTAATAGCATACAACGGTATAATAGCATAAGATATAAATGCCCCATAATGACAAGGTATAGCAATGCTAGGCCAGTTTTGCAGACCATATTGTAATGAGTATAATTGTAAAAATCAACGACCTCCGTTAATTGTTTATTTTCTGTAAAAGATCCAGACAAAATATGTTCAAAATGCATCATGTTGAAAACCGTTAGCGCTAAATTTATTTTTGACGGGGTCTTAAGGATGTAAAGTGGAAAGAGCAGAAATGAGTTGAATAAATCTTAAATACTACATTGTGTTGAAGACAAAAGATTGATTTTGACAGACCAATATTAAAATACAAGTGGCTAAAAATAAAAATAATGATAAATTCAAAATACTACTGTACAAGAATTGACTCCTCACAACTAACTTTGAGCATTTAAAAAAAAGTCTGGATGACTCTGTGTTACACTAGCTTATGTTAGTAATAATATTATGATGACTGGGTTAACACAAAGTCTGCATATGCATTAAATCCTAATACATGGCATGCTATGCAGTATACACTAAACTCTTGATGTTCTGGTCTCTCACTCAAGGGTCCTTATAATTCAGCGATAATTTGGCCACTATCAAGCTAGGTCACAAATGGTATAATGGACACATGGCAAATGGCCAATAAGCGCTGCTAGTATTAATACCATATATCCTATAACAATGCGCGGGACTGTAATACTACGCGGGTCTGTAATAGTACGCGGGTCTGAGAGGTCCAAATTGAATAGCACGCGGGGGATTACTGTGTATTACAAGATATACGGTATGCTTGTTTTCCGCTATTATCATACTGGACAAGTTAATGTTGCTGATTGCTGAGCCAAACAGTAAGTCAATTACAAAAACATAATATTATGCACAGTGGCAATTAGCAGTAACTACGATTATTTTGGAAAATGCTTTTATTATTTTATTAGTGAGTAGAGGGGTCAAAATCGATATTGCCAAACTATTGGGAAAGCCACCATACCGAGAGGCCACTGTGCATGTATCTACATCACACACGCATAAGAATACCAAACACCAGAGTAAAAGTATACAGTACATGAAAGTTAGTTCATATATGTTTCTTCGGGTTTGATCTGAATTTTCTTCAGTTTGATTCTAAAGAGTGTGAATCCGAAGAACTCCTTCGTCGCTGTCTGTTTCGGTTATTAGCGCTTCCCCGTTGATCCCGTGTGTACCATCTTCTCCTGTGGAAGTGCTCCCTTTTCCTCACTCAACTTCTTATCCCAGTACTAGTACCCGTTTGTCCCCATATACAAATGGTTCTGGGATTGAAAATTGAAACTAGTGGATAACTGACTGACGACTGACTACTCTGCTGATGCTGGCTCAAAAGCGTGATTTGGTTGTTAGATCTCTTCACTGTTCTTCTGTGCCAGACTGTTATTTCACTCCGTGTAGTTGTAGTCAGTAGTCAGCGTCATCTTCGTCATCATGTAACTGACATACTAATAATCCTCCATCCCTCTCACTCATATTTTCTAAGCCAGACTTAACTTGACCCTCAATCAAGTCAAGAAAGTCATCCAGTCCAAGTCGAAAGTGTCAAGAGAGACCACAGAGCACCTCCACGTCGTCTCTCCTTCCCCTTGTTATTATTGACTCAGGATTTTGGATTTTTTTTTATTTGTAAAAATCCCCATTTTTGGTTCATTACCTAAAAGTTCATTCTCTCGGAGTTTTGACATGACACTCAACACAAGAAGGACGACTCAACGTGCTTTTTCGTCTAACCTCCTCCTTCTCCTCCTCTCGATCTTCGTCTCTCTCTCTTTAAGAAATAAATAGAAATAGATTGCGCGACTTTTTTTTTCTTTAACTGAACGGATTTTACACGAATCCCTCTCAGCTCTGGCCGAGCAGCCGAAACAGCCGAAGTCGAAGCCGTAGCCGAAGCCGTAGCCAAATAACCAAAACGAAAAAAAAATATCTACTTACATACCGCAGAGGAACAGGACCAGGAAGACGATGAAGAATTTTGAGAAGTAAACAGAAGAGAAACAGAGATTTTTTATCCAGACACACACACACACAAGTTCCTAAATCCTTCCTTCTGTACACATCTGTCAAATCAATTTAGTTTCAAGTCTGATTGTTGATTCACATTTAATTTGTGCGCATCTTCCAACATAGATCATAGGAACGTAGTCGTCAACAAACCTCTGAGCCTGAAAGTCTGGATTTTTAAAGTCTATTTCCCTCTTGGCTGGGGTTCGGGTGGTGCTTCAATTTCTCTAAACTCGTTAAAATTTTGAAATGTGTACAAAATTTAAAAAGAATAAATAAATTGGTAACTATAAGGTATAAGATGCATTGGCCAGTCTAACAAGTCAAGTCATTTAGCTGCAGCATTTATTGGCTGGGCAGAAAAGTGAACATATATCTGTATAAAAAATTAGGAAAGTGCAGATAGACCTTTTATTTACAACGCAGATTATATTCTCAAACAAATTGTTACAAGTTCTAATATCCGGATATTGACGATGAAAATTACAGAAGTGCTGTCAGTTTATTTATTATATACTCTTTCAAATTAGTAGTACGCAGTTCAGTAGTTCAATTCTAAGTACAAAAATGCAAATACCTGCAAATACTTGAGCGGAGCTTCCTGTATATCGGTACTCACTTGAGACACAATGCCAGAACCATAGGACCAACCAAAGCCAACAGCCCACGCAATTAAAAAAACTTTTAGTGAATCGTGAATATTTCCCTTTTTTTCTTCTACGACACAAGAAACAGTCCGCCCACAACCGGAATACATATATACCTATATGAATGTGAGACCCGTGTGTCTGTGAGGTTGGATTTGTTTCCGATTCGGGTATTAGAATATTATATGTACCTACCTACCTACCTAGGTACCTACCTATCCTGGAATTTCTATTTTATCTGTATCATTCCCGATACTTTTACTATTTACAGTATTAGTAGTTGTTCCTGTGCCAAACGGAAACGTGGGATTTACAGGAGAAACTGAAAGTGCTATTTTATTGACAATTGAATATTATTTGAGACTATAAAATCACGAGTAAATGAGCGGTATATAGTTCAAAATGGATTTGGATAAAATTACATAGTAGTATGTGCTGCATGTGACAACTTACAATACTTACGATACGCTTAGACCCAAATTATAAATTATTAAAAAAGCAAAATTTTTAAGTGTGTAAGTGCTTCTTTACTACCTACTCCGTATTCATCAATTTCGTCATCCTTTATCGAATTGGAAAGTTAATTGTGAAAGTACTGACAACGAAGTCATCCTCTTTGAATTTTGAAACTTAAAAACTATAAAATTATAGAGCTACCTTTAAAACGATTGTGCTCATTTTTGTGTGTGTATCAAATTAAAGTTGAATCAGTTTTCTTATTTAATAAGAATAATTTTATTTACTTGCACTCCGCCGTCTTGACACCCCTTGAAAAAGTGTAAAAAAAAGCGTCCGACTTTTACTGTATATACTTACTACACTCAATATAATCTTCGGGATCTTCTTTTAGCCATGTCGTCGTACAAGGGCGCTTACGTAAGTATATTTTGGTCCTTGTTTACTCATTTACATTCTGATACACTGCTACTCACGCACAGATCGCATTGCAGGTTGAAGTTGAGATACAATTATAATTAAAGTGATACAGCAATGGTATAAACCACAGCATCCACATCTACGCAAGGTCCTGCCTGCGAGTCCCAAATCCCAAAGTTTAATTTACAATTTTATACACACTACACACAGCAATTTCAAATGTACATAAAATTTACATATGCTAAAAATATAATTTAATTATCATTTATGAGGTAGACGCGGTATCTATTTGTATTGTACTTCGTTGAAGATATATTTCCAGTACCAGCCATATACATACTCATGTTTTTTTTTAAATGCAAATAATATTATCTAACAAGAGATGAAATATCGACATGATTTGGGGGAAATCGTTTTAGTTTTTTCAAAAAAGAAAACAATTATTGTTTTCTTTTTTGAAAATTTTACAATGCTTCAATATATATGCCGTAAACCTCCGAGTAATCGGCGGTGCTCAGCTAATTACCAGGTCTCGAATAGTCACCGGGTAGAGGGGTAAATATTTGCAATTGCTACATGTATTGTGCATGCCAAATAATCACCGGGTCACGATTAGTTACCGGCACCGGGTGTGTCGGGCCATTGAGTTATTAGCTTCCGGGGGGATTAATAGGATGTTTACGGTATATGGAATTTGAAAATACTAAAAATGTGCAATTACGTTGGTTTTGGAAATACTAAAAATACGCAATTAGATGGTTTTTGATAGCACTAAAAATTGATATTTATAAATTATTTACAAGTACTGGAAATATGCAATTAATATGATTTTTGAACTGTGCAAAAATGTTGTAATTACATGAACATTCAGTAGTATTTTTTACAGTGCCTAGTGTAAATGACTAAATGCATAAATGCAGTACAAGTACACACGTACTTCACTTTCACCCTTAAAAAATACCCTAAATACTTGAGTAATTGTATCTTTAATGATGATATAATATGCATGGTTTATAGAGGCACAAATAACGGTAACGGTAGCGGCGTGTAGAATATAATAAGTAGACATGATAAAATGATAATTAGTTCTATGTGACTGGCTGTGCATTATTGTTATTCGCAATCGAAACTCAATCCATGACAGGGGCATAGGGACAGGCGTCACTCCTTGTTGAGCTGACTAGTGAGATGCGTTCCCCATTAATTGGTGCGTGTAGCAAGATTATATAATTGTTTAATACTAATTTATTTAAATGATGATTTAGCTATATTATATGGTAATACAAGCCTTATTAATTTACACATCGCCGAAACCGAAGCCGAAACCCGAAACCAAAATTCGAAATTGTGGATAAAAATTATAATATGTATTCATTAAAAATGTGAAAGTAATGCTGCTAAATGCCTTCTTGCTCTTGCTTTCCTGGCCACGTCGGTCACACACCTCTTCATCTTTGTCACCATATGGGCCCTCTCTCTCTCTCTCGTTCCTCCCTGTGCTCAGTTTCAGTTGGACTTGGACCCAGTTGATGACTTTGACGGAGTCTTTTTGGCAAACGTTTTAACTTTACACACTCAAATGTCGGTCTCGGTGTGGCTCTGGATGCCTCCCTGTGTGTCTCTGTATGCGTGCATAATAATAGCTCCTACAACAAATAACAAATATACGCTTAAAACTTAAAAGCCACACGTATGCGATATCGCATCGTTGAAGATCTACTATGATTTGTCTTGTTCCTTTTTTTCGTATCTATCTAGGTACGTAAGTATTTTATAATTATATTCGCATTCACAGCACTGTACTGTGTAATTTGTGAAGTTTCGGTTTTGGTTTCGGCTTTCGGTTTCGGGCTTCTCGGAGAAATTAAGACAGTATCTGTATGCTGTATCATAGCTCATGTTTGAACTCGAACACAGCACAAACACACACTCTGAACTCCAGCCTATACTATTTAAATGTTGGCTTATATGAGTTATATTGAGTTGGCTATATGTATGAGATAAAACTGTATCTGTTGGAAAGCCATTAGCATGATGAAAAATACAAATATCTAAATTATCTTAAACTGTCAACTAAATAAAAATGTAGTAGTACATAATTAATGTAGTAGCTAGGTCGTTTGTCCCTTTGCTTGAATTTCCTATTTATTTATTTGGAAATGGTACATCCATGCCATGGTGTACCACTTGTGATGTGGATATCTGTAGATGTATGGAGATGCTTAAAAACTGTAAAAATCGAAAGTTTTTAAAACATTTTGTAAAATGTAAAAACAAAGGTTTTTATTATATTTTTCTTTTATTTATTTATTGCAAGTTTAAATTTTTAAGCCCCTCGTTTTTTTCTTTTTCGTCTTCTTCTCCGTCTTGTTTTCATCATTTTCATTTTCATGTCCTACGCTAACTTGAACAAGTCTCAGTCAGTAGGATTTTGGATTTGCTAATGCAAAACGCATGTTGAATAATGTTTGTCAGTCAGTTCAGTGTAGTGAGAGACACTGCGGAGAAGTCTATATGGATTTTGGGTATATGAGTAGTAAACATGTGGTCTATGTTATTTACATGAGTAGAGGAACCAAGCACGTAGGATGTCTCGTCTCTCTGTATTTATATTTAATTTAATGTGGGGCCCTCAGTCAGACTATACTCACAGGCCTATCCTTGTCTCCGACTGGGAGATAGTTCAAGTTTATAGAGCATAGTTTTTAAGCATATATACATACATACTACTTATATTTGACTTTGACTGTATTTTTTATTTTTATTTTTTTCACTGACTGATCTTCCGCTGATCTTTTTTCCCGAGATTTACCGGACATTGTAAGAGCAATAACAGCTTAGCTGTTAAGTTATGTAATGACGATGTAGACGACAGAATCAACTATGGAATTTGGAATTATCTCTCCAAAGATTCCTTCTGACTCGTACTTAAAAGATTCATCCTTAAGGTTATATAGACATGACCATGTTCCTATATATACAGTGACAGTATTATATGCTTCGTAGCCTACATAATATTATAGAATCAACGGAATTAACAATAATAAGTCTGATACGGCGGAGAACCTCCGACTAATAACACTCTATCCTGTCTAAGTGTAAGACTTTCTCTCTGTGTAGACAATAATATATATTTTGCAACGTTTAAATTATCCATTTCGTTCAAGTATTTGGAACGTATTAATCTTGCTAATTATTCAGACTGGGAACAGCTTGGCTACCAGGGCCGGATAATGCGGCCAGCGTAGGCAGCCCCCGCTGCTTGAATTTTCAAAAAACATGTTAATAGAACATTTTGTAGTTCTAAAAAGTATGTAAAAAAAGAATATTTTGACGTTTTAAAAACATGCAAATAAAACAGTTTCCACTTTTCTGAATTAAGTAAAAAGAACATTTTAAACTTTTCTAAAAAATGTAAATTTAACATTTTGCACTTTTCTGAATCAAGCAAAAAGAAAATTTTTCACTTTTCTCAAAACATGTAAATAGAACATTTTGCACTTTTCTGAATCAAGTAAATCAAACATTTTGCACTTTTCTAAAACATGTAAATAGAACATTTTGCACTTTTCTGAATCAAGTAAATCGAACATTTTGCACTTTTCTAAAACATATAAATACAACATTTTGTTTTACCAAAGAAAACCATCAATAAAATCTAAATGGGGGTTTTCGTATGGAAACAAATTGCTGCCCAAAAGCAATTCGTTCGTCCGGCCCTGTTGGCTACAATAAGGAACGAGAGGAAAATAAGCGAATTACGAATACAGTAGATTTCCTTCATTTCCCCGTACTCAAATTTAATAGTTACACAGTCAACAACAGTTCGAAGTAGCAATAACAGTTTTAGTAAATAATGTCACTCGCGATCTCGATTAGCCTCAGTTCCAGCATTGAGTTGTGACGCAGAAGATTTCTGTACGTTTACAAATTAAATAATGTGGAACGGTTCTGTTTTCTGTTAGCTACGAGGCTGGTACTGTAATATCTTGGCTTTAAAATTTAAAAACATTTCCCTTAAACTGTAACAAAATAGTAGTGGGGGTACCTTACTTTAACAAAAATGTCTTTTGTATTACCACTTCGTTTTGTTCTGATATCATATCACTCAATTTTCGTTTTTTTAACAGTATTGTCAGTTAGCACTACACTGTCAGTATGCATTAATTGTACTGTTATTAAAAACATGCTATATTGTTTAATTTAAATGGAGTCAATTTCAGTCAATTTCAGTTTTGTCCTTAAGGTCGATGGACCAAAATGCATATTGTAGGGACGTGGATGGAAAAACTAATAATGTGAAAATAGGTATATGATTCCCATTATTTTTATTATGTATTATCAAAACAAAAAAGTAAACAAATGAAACAGGACAAATGCCTTTATAATATTCTGGAATTTTGAGCCAGCTTAAAACATTATTTCAGAATTCATCTTCTTCGTATAAATGCATTTTTTTTTGTGCAACGTCCCCATGTGAGCAGACTATATTATATGTACCTAGAAATGTAATGCAGATGGAAATGATTCTGTCATACATAATAATATTATTATGGGGAGACGGGTACACTGTACTTTAAAACTGCTCTGCTGTTTTGTAAGATATTATCCTTGGATCGGTGTATGACATGAGCATCGGCAACGGCATCGGCATCGGAAAATGAACTTTTATCTCAGGGTTGACTGCAAGAAAATAATTCAAAGGATGCAAGAAGATGATGATGATGATGATGATGATGCTTTCACAGTCTGACTCTGAATGTCTGTGTTCTGTTTTTGCTCTGTCTCTTCAACTTCTGCTTCTCTTCATCTTCTTTCTACTTGTGGATCTATTTGTGTTACATAAAACTGAAAGGACTGGAGAGCTTCTCAAACTCTCTAGGCCCCCTTCCAATATTTTATGAATGAAAAATTGCAAACGTACTCAATTTCGAAATATTACTGAATAGAGCTGTAGAACGAGTGATGCACTGTTAAATTTGTATTTGCTTCATAATATGCAGTGCTATATGCATAATACATGCTCTCTAAATCATGTCTGGTCGGTCCTGTATTTAGTGTTATATTAAAAGGATATTTACAAGAATACTTACAGTGCATGCGAGACACGTGAATTGCAAAATCTTGTTTGTTTGTGACATTCAAAATTATTCCTATAAATAATATCAACTTGACAATTAATTTTCTTTGCATTTTTACATTTCTACACGGTCAGCAAATGTCGTAGCGTATCTACTACAACTACAGAGGAAGATACAATACCAAGCATAAGGAGTTGTTTGTAAATATGCGTTAAAAGGATCAGGGCCGGACGGAGGAATTACTTTTAGGCAGCAATTTGTTTCCATACGAAAATCTCCATTTAGATTTTATTGATAGTTTTCTTTGGTAAAGCAAAATGTTGTATTTACATGTTTTAGAAAAGTGCAAAATGTTCGATTT
>JAQFZE010005443.1:0-10299 GCA_034695245.1 Dicyrtomina saundersi
TATCATTCACCAAACTTATTCTTGTAAAAGAAACATCTACGAACTTTTCTCTTGTCTAGAAATAGCACAAGATAGCAATAACTTTTACATTTCTCATTCTATTATGAAAAAATTGGTTATTTCTTACTTGTAAGCAATATTCTAAAAAGTTATTTCAGGATTTTTGAAAACTTCTTTATAACTTTGAATTTAAAAAATTATAAATATGTTTTACGAAAGTGCCTGGGTATGTCCCAAAACTATTTTTTGGCAACATTATTTCAATTTCATGGAAAGTTTGCTTATCTAAATACAATCGTAGTACACATAGGAGGAGTACATAATATGCAATTATGCGCATCGATCGCGTAAACTTTAAATCGGTGCATCTGGCTCTGGTCACAGGGCTTTGCGCTGATATATCAGATCGAGTCAGAGTCGTGAATTTTTAATGGAAATAAAGGTATTCAAAACAAGCAGCAGGTAGAAAAGTTTAAGGAAGGACAAATAAAAGGAAAACACAATTCTAAGAATAAAAAAGGTCAAACATGCCGGAGGGCTAATCATTGTTAGAAGCCTCTCACATTTTAGTGATCTTTATAAAGAAAACCACAACGAAAATATTTTGTACGTCGCAGCTAATCAAGTTGAGCAGTTGTTAAAATATTCAGTTCAATAGAAATGAAAATAACTTTTAGCTGCATTTTTTTTTATTTTGTTTTTTCTAGGTAGCAACTAATTATGATATTAAATATTTTAAAATCAGACAAACTTAGAAATTGTTAGCCCAAAAAGATAGGAAACTTCTTTGACAATTTCAAATAATAGAAGAAATTCAAATCAAACTTTTAAAACTTAAAGTTGACGTGAATAGAAATGCAGCGAAGAAAGCTCGCTTGATATTTCCAAACCCTTTTGCTGTCTGTAAAGACAATTTACCTTGCCAAAATCTTAACAGTGCAAATACTGGAGAGCCGCATCTATTTAAGTGCCACTGTTGTACATATAGTTTAGTATTCCCAAATAGTTTTTCTGTCTGTAAAAAGAAACTACTTGCAAAAACCGTAACTATGTAAGTACTGGAAAACCATATCTTTTCAAGTGCCACTCTTGTACATATACTAGTACAACTAAAAGTTACTTGCAGCAGCATTCCTGGATACACGCGGCCCAGAAGCGATTCAAATGTGGTAAATGCAGCTACAAAGCAAACTACAAAAGCAGCCTCCAGCATCATACAAACTCGAAGCACAACAAAAATTATGAAAGTCAAAAAAGAAATTATCCCTATAAACTGTGCAGCAGACCGTTCCATACCGTTTCAGATAAGCGCCGCCATTTGTTCACCCACACAAAGGAGAAACCATTTCCGTGTCAGTTTTGCAACACAACATTCTCCATTAGTTCAAACAAGAATTCCCGCCAACTTGTCTGCACCCAAAATCCTAACCAGTGTGACGCCAGTTGGGTTGAAAGCCAGAAGCGGTTTTAATGCAGATTTTGCAATGTTAAAATGAGACGCAAAGGAAATTTTGAAATTCACATAAGGACCCGTACTCAAGAAAAACCATTCAAATGTGACATTTGTGCCCACGTCTCAATATCTGGGAGCAGTTAGAAGCAATTTTTATTTTAGTCCGATTTTCAAAAAAATTAAAGTTTTGTAGTCTCTAAAACATTAACTAAAAAAAATAATTAAAATTTTGAAAATGTTTTTTTTTTAAATAAAATTGGAGTATTTAGAGTGCCTTGAAAAAATTGGTTAGGGGTCGTCCATAAATGATATCATTGGTCGGGTCAATGGGACTACTTTGATATTGATTACATCCAATGTTGAAGATAGCCATTTACGCAATGGTTAAGCTGATGCCAAGGGACTAACAGGGTCCTAAAAGTGGAGATATTTCGATGATATTATTGATGGACGACCCCTTACGAATAAAATTTCTGAAAAAAATTAAAATCTTCAAATTAAAAAGTTTTTATTTGTGTTGTATAACAATATTCGAGAGATCACAAAACTTCAAATGTTTTGAAAATCGGACGAAAATTGTAGGAGCTACAGCGTTACGAAGTTGCAAAAAATCGATTTTTATGAACTTTGGCTCGTGATTGTGAACAAACGGCGCAAAATGCAGTCAAGTTACTTTGGATCTGTAGTGACCAAGTAAGGCCCAATTTATAATGGGTATCGGTATTAAAATCAAGAGAGTACATCCGGCGGCAATCCCTTGTTAGTCTCAATTGAATGGAATTGTAGTAAATTAATTAAGTTAAATAAAGTTACGCTATGAGGTGGCATATATGTGTGTCAAAAAAACTGATATCAATAAAAATGTTAATCATTTTTTGTAGAAAAAGAAGCATAGAATAGCTGCAGGCAGTGTACGCAGTGTAACATAAAAATTGACTCTGTAAAAGTTAACTGCATTATAAACAGAACATGCATTCGTTTCAAAAGGCAGTTTAACTGTGTGGCTCAGGCCAAGGACAAATAAACGACAAACACAATTTCTCGGAAAAAAAGGTCAAAAAAGGTTGGCGGCTGAAGGGTGAGATATATTTGTAAATCGTGTGGATTAGGGTTTGTCCATTAATGTTGTCGCAGGCGGAGCCTACTCGTCTTCTTTACTATTGATGACATTTTGTGTTCTAGCTATTTGAGTAATCAGGTGTGAATAATAACAGGGGGTAAATGTATTACACAAAAAAGTATTTTTTCTTGACATCATTTATCATCAACCCGATGCACGTATTACGCATACAAATAGGACAGCAGCCACGGGCGGTCACCTTTTTTCATTTCCAAGAAACAACTAAAGGGACAAGGGTAGTGATAGTATTTTCACACTTGGGCTTTGCTGTTTAAAATAGCAAACTGCTCGGAAAATTGCTTAAACATTAGTTATACACTATTTGAATGGTATTATTAAGGTGAATTAAATTACCTCCAAGTTAGAGCTGTTTTAGTTAAAGTATTTGTTTCATTTATTTAGGTTTTAAAAAACCTTGTCTGATTGTTTTTTGGGCAATAAGATTTAAATAGTGCGTCACTTGTGTAAGCTAAAATTAGTCACGTAATTAAAGAATTTTATAGCCTATGTTAATATAGGCATAATAACAATGGCATCAAACACTAAGCGCGCAAAGGCAACAATGTTGACTTGCAACTTGTGTTCCTTTTCCACAACATTTGATTGTAATCTTGTGACGCATATGCGAATTCACTCTGGCTCTAAACCATTTGCGTGTCAAATATGCAAATACGCCTCCAATTATGTTGGAAATCTTAATCGTCACAAAAAGACCCACACGGGTCAGAAACCATTCCCCTGTCAGTTTTGCGACCAAAAATTTAGTTTTAAGCAGAATAAAAATCGCCACGAGGTGGTTTGCAAGCGGAATCCGAAACAACTTGACCGAACTTGGTTACAAAACCAAAAAAAAAATTTAAGTGCAGGTTGTGCAAATATTCTGCACTCACAAGCAGCCAACTAAAAGATCACGTCATGATCCACACCAAGGAATATTTATTTTCGTGCAACTTTTGTGCTTGTTCAACGACAACTTCTAACAATTTAAACATTCACATTCGGACTCATACAGGTGAAAAGCCATACAAGTGCGATATCTGCAGCTACGCATGTGGAGCAAAAAGTGCTTTGAATATGCACAAAATTAGGCATGCTGGCAGAAAACCGCACAAGTGTCTCCATTGTGACTACAGTGCATCTGCCGCTTCATGCATTCGCCTTCATGTAACCGTTCATCACAATGAGGAAGTCCGAACAAAAACATTTGGCTGCAACATTTGTTCCAAAAATTATTACACAAACGCACATTTACGAGGCCATAAAATTATTGCACACAGTGGCAATGACAAAATGCCTCACAAATGTCAGTATTGCAAAAGAGGCTTTGTGATGATATGTAGAAAAAATAACCACGAAAAATCTTGCAAGGTGAGTTTTTTATCTAGCACAGACAATTGGATTGCTAAATATTCTCTTACAAATTTCATGTGGCGTGTTGATTGTCAGCTTGCGTTGATTTATGATTTAACATTATGTACTGTTGTAGAATTTAACAGTTTTTTTTAGCACACATAGGGTAGTAGCACATTCAAAACTCCCTGGGAATTTAAGAACTTTAAAGAAAGGGAACTTTAGGAATTTTGGGAATTTTGAAAATAGGGAATTTTGGCAAAATTCCATGTGTATGAAGTACTGGGAATTTTCAATATTCCTGGAATTTTCAGACAGGGAATTTTTAAAAAATTGGGAATTTTTAATGTTCCGGGAATTTTCAACAGAGAGTTTTAGGAATTTTCAATATTTCGGGAATTTTAAAACAGGAAACTTTGGGAACTTTAGGAATTTTTAATGTTCTGGGAATTTTGAAACAGGGAATTTTAGGAACTTTAGAAATTTTCAATACTCCGGCAATTTTCTAACAGGAAATGTTTGAATTATTAAATGAAAATTTCCAAAATTCCCTAAGAAATTTTGAGAATTTAAGGAAATTTTGTAAACTGGGAATTTACCTGGGAATTTTGCCAAAATTCCCTTCCCTTGGGAACTTTGAATAGGGAGGGAATGAAACGCAGGGAATTTTGAATTAGCTATCCCTAGGCACACAGAACTTTAACGATTCTATTATTGTTCAATGTAGGACGCAAGAGATGATAATAAAAACGAGAAACTCTGCCGGGAGCATGCCAACCTGCCAACTTAAAATAATTCTTTCAAAACTCAAAATCTACACCTATAAACATAAGGACCAAGAGAAGACCTCTTAGCCGACGATGCTAATTTGAAACAAATATTAGCAAACCGCGGATAATTTAATAAAAATGTGACTGCCTTTGCCGAGAAATTGTTATTGTTGACTATATTCTATAAGACGAATTATTTGACAAAACTCATGAATTCTAACTATGAATGGTGATTTTTAAAAAATATTTAAAAATTTTAATATCAATGCATATTGTTATGTCATGATATGATGGAAAAGAAATTACAATTTCTGAGTTATGGAATTATTGTATGCTACTATTATTGTATATGTTACATTGCAATATGAATTGCGCGTTTAAAAAACAGCACATTGATAATTTTGCTATTTTCAAAAGCATGTAAAAACAACGTCTAGCACCTTTCTGGAAAATGTCAAAGTTACATTTTTCAGTTTTCAAAATTAGGAGAATAGAAAAAAATGCAGTTTAAAAAAAATTTTTTTTAATAAATAAGTTTAACATTAATTTTAGTGCCATAAATGCGCGGTTTTGAAAACATTTGATTATTGATATAATTATAAGACAAAAATTTAAAAATTATGAAAAGATTAAGTTTCTACTACTGCTATTAATGGTAACTAGAATAACAGCTCCTAACACTTAAAGTCATAAAGTAATTACAATAAATGCTATAACACTGATGGTTGAATCAAAATTACTAAATTGTACATTTACATTTTAAAAGGGAAATTGTAATAAAAAGCAAAACAGTGTTTATTTTAATTACATAGTTAAAACTTAGAAAGCAAAAAATTAGTGTTGCATAATATTACATGCAATACTTTTTTCATTATAATTTAAAAAGTTACGACAAATATTTTCATTGTTACAGATTTGCTAATTTCATTTAAATCGCTTTTGATTCGCCTCCCATTCATCGTCACTTTGCATCGGATTTTGTATACAAATAATTTCATGACCATCCTTGTTCCCAGCTCGTGAGAATGATTTGCTGCAAAACTGACATAAAAATGATTTTTCTTTTGTATGCGTGGAGGAATGCGCGCGCAATTCTGGAAGTGTGTAGAAGGTGTTTCTGCATAATTCACACGCATAATTTCGTTTTCTGCTTTCTGGATTCTGGTTGTGCTTCGAGTTTGTGTGTCTCTGAAAATTATTTTTGCTGTTTGTTGCGTGGCTGCACTTGTCACATTTAAATCGCTTAAAAGTCGAATGTGTCCGTGAATGACTTTTCAAGTTTGTTTTAGATGCACTGGAATAGTGGCACTGGTGGCACTTAAAAAGTTTAGTTTCTTGCCCGCTATTTGCAATGCTGGGGTCCGTTGATTTTACTAACTCGCCGTTACCTTTTTTACCAAATTTTGTATATTTTTAAATATAATTATTCAGAATACATTATTGTTACTTCTGATTAAATTTGTGTCCAAATGCAAAGCACTCCTACTTTTATTATGCTACCTTGTTAGTTTAAAATAATTTGTAACTAAACAGTAACTACAAATTATAATGATAATAACAAAATTCTAGCTTTAGAATCAATGGGTAGAAACTAACACTAAATCTATAAATATAATTTTATAGGGGTGAAGTGTAAAGGTCTCATGGGTATAATTTCATGGACACCCAAGGAAATTTCGTAGGTAAACGTAAGTAATTTTCCCAATTACCGCTCACCTTTGGCCATGGATTCTGCCTATAGAAATACAAATCATATTATTACAATGATAAGTGCATACAAAATACTCTTATCGGAACATACAAAAGCCTAAATACCACGAACGAATCTTCAAATCAACTCAAGGCTTTTCAACAGCCTTCAGCCCTGTTGAACCTTTTCTGTTTGGATAATAATAAATATTTGTCCGTTTTTATTTTTCTTGGCCTAATTTATCGGAACAAAAAAAGGTCAAAAATGCTGGAGGGTTTATGGTTGTGGGAAATCCTGACTATTTTTGTGAGCCTCCTGTACTGTTGACTGTTGATAACCTAAAGGATTAGAACTAAGCTGTAGTATCCACATTCTCTTTGTATCCAACGAAAAAGGTTTTTCGTAATTTTCCTACAAATATTAGCTTTAACACCTTCAGTACCACAATAACAAAAACAACTTTAACCTTTTGCTATACAAAAATAGTACCTGCGCCTGTAGCTTGTAAAACTGTTCCTTAGGAGTCTCGCCTTTTTGCGTCAGTTTTTATTCACCCTTCGAGTTGTGAGTGTCATGTGTTTCCGCCAATAATAACTGCAAAGATAAAAGTCAGCAATAATTCATAAAAATGACGCAAAATACAGAAATAAAATCGACACCCAAGCAAGACACAAATAAAAAAGGTCTTTGCAAGTACAACATAGCGAAAGAAATCCAGATTAGACTTGTTAAAATTGTGACTCCTATTAACCAAAATGACACGCCTGAACCCGCCAGACTAAACACCTTAAAAAACTTTAAAAACAAAAAGCGTTTTAAATGCCATAAATTTTCTTTCACTTCAACATGTAAAAACAACTTAAAGCAGCACTCAGAAGTACATAATTCAGAACGAAAGTTTAAGTGTTCTAAGTGTAGCTACGGGTCAACCACCAAGCATCATTTAGAAAGGCACGTCAAGGTTGTTCACAATCCAAATCCGGAACATAGGCAGCGAAGTGAACATTGTCATCTCTGTCCTAAATCCTTTTTTAAAGCAGCCGATTTGCGTGCTCACACATGGACACACAGCAAAGACAAATCATTTTTCTGCCAGTTTTGCAATCGAGGCTACGCTCGCGAGTGTCTCAAGACAAACCATGAAAAAACATGTGGGAAAAATACAACATGGCTACTGCGCAATCACCTGAGTCCACCTCAATTTGAGTGTAACATATGCAAACTTAAAGTGAAGCACAAATATAATTTGCATGCGCACATGCGACTACACACGGGCGAAAGGCCATATCAATGCCCTCAGTGCGACTTTGCAGGAGCGTCATTCACACACCTGCACTATCATACAGGAAAAATGCATTCCACCAAAATTCGAGAAAGAAATTTTAGCTGCGAATTGTGCCCTAAAACGTGTTTTACAAAACAAGTGTTGGTTCAACATATTTTTACAAACATGAAGGAAAGAGCTTTTGCATGTGAGTTTTGTGAGACCGAATTTGCAGTAAATGCCCAAAAAACAAGACATGCAAAATTTTGCAGATTGAATCCATTGCAAAAAGATGCAGCTTGGGTCAAGAGCCAGAAGAAATTCAAGTGCGAACATTGTAAGTACTCAACTCGTGAGGGATATAAGTTAAAGAGGCACTCTTTTGTTCATTGTAAAGAAAAGCCGCTTAGCTGCGCTTTATGTGAATACAAATGTACTCAGGCATTCACTCTTAACGAACACATGCGCACTCACACTGGAGAAAAGCCTTTCAAGTGCCCACACTGCAAAGACAGCTTCGCTCGGAATTCAGAACTTCACATTCACACTAAATGGCGTCACAAACAATTTTCTAAAACAAGTACACAAGCAAAGTTGCAGCGCTAATATTATTCACGCGACATAAAAAAGGATGCTTAAGTGTTAGAAATTACCATTTACTTGGATCAGCTTGCATACAAAAACACTGTCAAAAATATTTTTAAACTAATTTATAGCTAACTGTAAAGACCTTTTAATTTAGTAGGTAACCTATTATAATACAGTTAACATATTTGCTTTTAGAAATTCATTTGTCCATCGTGTTAAATTTAATAAAAGTAACATTTCATGTCATTTCATTTATTATTACAAATAAAAGCACTGTAATTATATTTTTGCGAATAAAATTATTCTTAGCCACTTACCACTGAAGTAAACACATTTCAAGATATTTTTAAAACATTCAACTAACTGCGAGTGTAATATTTTCTCTAGAATCATCCCTTTGCAGACACTGCAAGGAAAAAGAAACCCTCACTCATGTACTAGGGAAATGTCATGCAAAAAATATGTCACTCGTTTTAATTGGCCAAGTATTTCAAAATAATAATATATTATCTATACAGTAGTAATATAGTCTGTAAATAGAAATGCTCGATCTATATCTATTTATTGTTCCTGCTCCTTTCTAACACTCAAAAACAATCTTGCCTTCTGTAGTACGCACTATTCAAAATTTAAACAAGAATAAAGTTGCTGATTATTTTAAGTTTTTAGAAATAAATTTGGGATAATAAATCTGTATAGTTTTCATTTATTTACTAATTTGATATTGTCATTATACGCGACCAAGGGCTAAAACGCTCCCCCAACCCTCCAATTTATGGTATATAAATGTGTTCACTGTTCAAGCACTATATCACAGTTGCCATTGACGCTGCATGTGAGTTTTGCAAGAAACAATCCACAAATAAATCAAATCGAAACTTTTATCAAAAAATTTGTAAATTAAATCAGAAATTGATGGAAAGTAAATGATCAAGCAGAATTATTTTAAATATGAATTATGTAAATACTCTTCAGTGATGAAATCTCATTTTAAAATGCAATTTTCTGTCTTACTGAGCACTGAAAATTTGATTAAACGCTCTGCTAATATGAAGCGATCACTAATTTACTTGGTCTATAAGTGGAAACCATTCATTAAGGAAATAACTCAGTTATCTGCAAAACCTTAAGAACAGTTATAACATATAAGGGACACCTTTTAAGCCAATTTAGGTCATTATCTGTATGTGCATTGTTTAAGTTGGGCAGGCAGAAAGGATCATAAAACAATGTTATCAATGTCCTAGCCTGTTAAATGCATTGTGCCTAAAGCCACTGGAAACCTATGGAATAAAAATAAAATTCATCGAAGGGAAAAAGGTCAAAAAGGCTCAAGGGCTTAGGATTTGTTTTGTAGCTCAGGGACAAAAACACTCGAATTATATCTTTACAATAATGTTTTGCTGTTGGATATGTATCAGGATACTACAAACAATTGACTGTGAACACAGTCAGTCCCAGTTAAGATGTTAACAACATTTAGCCTTTTGAATAAAAAATTATTTTCAATTTTCATATATTGTAAATACTACACATTTTAAGTGTAATTATACTAAATTCTGACACTCAGCATCAAGTCAACCATACCAGTCCTTTCTGAAACGTGTTGCTTTTTATATGCTAAGCTTAAGCATTTAGCAGTTATTAAAGCGTTGAGCCTATAAAATATTCAATTTCTTGAAATTCTGACAATTTGTATAAGACTAGAGGCAGTATTAGACTGCGCAGATCGGAAAATGCCTGAATTAATTGATTAAAACATCATTTTGAGGACAAACACAAAAACAATGAAAAGTCATCGTCTCAAAAATATAAAAAATAAAAAACACACCAGCGTCTTGTAAAAAATGAGAAAGAAAAAGACGCACTATCGTCTTGTAGATAAAGAGTGAGCCAGTTACACACCATCGTCTTGGAGAAAGAGAGGGAGGGAAAGACACACCATCGTCTTGTGAGGAGGGAGGGAAGGGAAGACACACCATCGTCTTGTGAGGAGGGAGGGAAGGGGAAGACACACCATCGTCTGATGAGGAGGGAGGGAAGGGGAAGACACACCATCGTCTG
>JAQFZE010005444.1:0-10298 GCA_034695245.1 Dicyrtomina saundersi
ATAAGAATGCAAATAAAACATTTTGCACTTTTCAAAAAGATGCAAATAGAACATTTTGCAATTTCATGCTTATAAGCGAGTAGGTATTTTTGATTTCATATAATATTCTGCTGAAAAACCCATATGCATATACATAAACTATTTAAGGCAAAAAATGTAATATCGTCAATTTTGCTTTTAGTGATAATTTGAGATCGGCCATTTTTCTTCTTCAGTATAGCGATATGTATTGCCCACCCTCGAATTTTTTCTAGATCCGCCCCTGCGGCACTACTGTCTATTACGACTATTACACACCTCCCTGCCGTGCCTTCTTACTTTTACTACTTATTATGTCGACGGCAATAATTTTATCATTCTCAAATCAGCTGCCAAAATCTTGGATAGAATTCAAGTTGCTATAAAAGTGTAATAATTCATGCGTGTGACATAAATTGTGTGCCGAGGCCTATACTCGAAGTCGAAGCACGTACCTCTTCTATCACACATAGTTTCCTCACGGAACTAAACCCAAATTGAATCTTAGCAGATGAAATTACAAAAACTCATAGGAGATATATATACCGTCTCATTTGATTTTCTGATTGAAAAAAATGTTTTTGAATTGGCAAGATTCAATTGAAAGCATGCTTAATTAACAAGGGAATTGGAACATGTCCTGTATGTCATCTTTGAGATCTTTGCAGGCGTATAGTTCTCTTGTACAGTATTTTGGATTATCAACTATATAAAAGAAAATACAGATTAAAATCTCTTTTTTGCAAAGTGCAAGCTTGTGTAAATTAAATGGACTATTTATCCCCTCTGAATTTACAAGTCCCAACCTACATAATGTTTTATTTTGATTATGATTATTATTATTATTATTAAAAGTGCACACCCCACATCATGAGATGAAATATCTGTATTTACTATACTAGACATGCCATTTCTTGGCGTTCTTATCTTCCATGGCTTTATTTTTGCTTTGATATACATAGAGACAGATGAAAAACTGAGTGAGTAAGCCGGAAAAATGGATAATTTTAGATTTGAATATTTTTCATTGGATTTAGATTCGAATAAAATTTTCTACTAGGACTGTTTTATGTTGAGTGTCGCTTTTGCCTCTCTGCTGTAGTATAATAATTATATTTGATATCGCAGGATGAGACGAATATTTTGTAGTTACGCTACGCAGTGCAGTGGAACGACAATATTGTTGAATTGCTATTTGCTACGTTCGATTAAATAGTACCCAACAATTGATTATTTTTTTTTAATTTATTTTATTTTAGTTTTAATTTCTACAAAAGTTGAAGTTGAAGTGTTTTTTCGATGCCGAAATGTGTTACTTAAACTTAACTTAAATAACACAAAAATTACCTATTATAGTAAATACTGGTAGGCATATACTTGTTAAATGCTGAATCCTTTGTGTATTTGAAAGTAGTGGACATGAAGAAACTACACAAACAAAATCCGCCTTTATTTGGCGCGGCTCTTACCTACGACTACGACGAGGTTAATTAAATCAGTTTTACAAGTTTCACAGGCTATAAATAAAATACAAATTAAAATGAGCTACAACAATTACTTAAGTTCCGTGTTTCAGGGGAGGAATTTTAAAATTCGGGCTTGCTTATAGGCCTGCTGTGTATTTGTAGTGTTTAATATTGCACGTGGATTATGCTATTATTGCATATTATCGTCTGTGAAGAGTCAAAATGACCCATATTCAATTTTAGCTAGAATCAAAGTGAGCTATGTCAAAAAACACTAAATTAGATAAATATGTAAAATATGAAGTACAAGTTTTTAAAAATTGCAATAGAATTTCTATTTACTTGTTTTAAAAAAGTGTAAATTATTCTAGTTACATGTTTTTGAAAACTGTAAAATTTTCTATTTACATGTTTTTGAAAAGTGTAAAACATTCTATTTGCATGTTTTGGAAAAGTGTAAATTGTTCTATTTACATGTTTTTGAAAAGTGTAAAACGTTCTATTTACATGTTTTGGAAAAGTGTAAATTGTTCTATTTACTTGTTTTGAAAAAGTACAAAAGCACTATTTTCAAGCTTTTATAATTTTAATTATTTTGTAGATAGTACATTTTGTATTTAGCTAATAATGTAAATGGGTCATTTTAATTCTTCACAGACGATATTTCTATAAATATTTTAAGCACTCAGGATGAAATTCAATGAGGAAACTTGAATATTAAAATTACGTTTATTCTAAAGGCTATATATTGTGCAGTAATAATACTGCACTGCTTCACCAAATTTTTTTTAGGCCTGAATTTTAATTGCAATTTTTTGTTTGTGTGTTTTCCCCTTCAGCTCGTCCAGAATCCGCTTCGACATCGAAAGCTACATCAAAATAATCATCATCAGCAGTGCACTGTATTAATAAACTATCCCTTTGTTGTCTTTAAGTCTAATTCAAAACCGTCTGCTGTTTCATTAAAAACAAGAGCCAGTTCGCCCAAATCACCTCATTCTCATCATCCTTATTTATTTCTTATACAACTCGTCCCAAGAAATCCCCATCCCTCAAGATGTTGCGAACAAAAAAAAAACAACTGAATCTCAAGCCGAACCGCCAGCTGGACAAGAGGTCCAGCCGCGGTATGCTATATGAGAATGAAGAGCTCCGTCTCCGTACAATCCACATCAACGACGAGGTGGACAAAGGTCAGACTGACATCAAGAAGCTCCGGAAGGAGAATGAGTATTTGAAAAGAGAGATTTGGAGTCTCCGGGATGAATGCTCCAAGTTAGAAGATGTTCTCAAGAAAGTGTACAGTGGGAATCCACCGCCCCTCTCTGAACTACCCACCTACCAGCCCCGGGTTAGGAAGCAGTCCACATTCTCTGGGATGTGGGGTGGTGGTGGTCGACGAGGGAGTAATATGAGTTTCTCCAACTGCTCCTCCTATGACTATGAAATCGAAAATGACACTGATATTCTGAATCAAGAAAATGAAAATGATCCAGACAATTATGAATTGGGTCAATGTCAAACACAAATCAGTGGTGACCAAGACTTTCTTGAACACAATAAAAAATCTGCCTCCCGTCAAAATTCCTCTCAACAAGTGCAACAGCCCGAAACCACACATGTTAATTGGGAAGATCAACAGGAAGTTCACCAAGTTGACGTGTACCTAGTTCCCGGACAACAATCGGATGATAATGGAGACGCTCACAGTTTGGGTTTTGAAAATATTGAAAATCAACAACCAGATTACTGTTTAAACCAGCACGTAGTACTAACACACCAAAACCAGCATCACAATCACAATAATCTCTGGCAAATGCACTCCCCTGACCTAGAAGCCGTCACTGAGGAGAGTGAAAATGCCTCAAATTCCAATAATAGCAACAGCAATAGTAACCCAGCAATGGTAGGTCACTCCGCTCTACATAATAATAATATTATTCCAAACTATCATCCCGGCATTTCAGTATCTAACTCAAATTCAAGTATTAATAATTTTGGACAACCTGTAAGTAGTGGTAGTGTTGTGGGTGGAAATAATTTCATTTGCATCGATCACATCGACATGGATCATACTAATAGTGACAATGACAGTGCCTTGTTTGAAGCATTGACCTTTGAAAGTATGAATTGTTCCCTCGAGCGCATTGACAATTACAATCCGATTATGGATCATCAATCATTTCCAGTTCCATGTGTGACTAATAATAGTGGGTTTTTAAACCTGGAGCCGATACCAGTGCGTGCATCGAGCGCAAACTTAACTTGTAATAATAATTACTTTCGTCCTATTATCGAAATAACGCCAGCTCGCTCATCCCCAACCTCCACAATAGCAAGTAGTAGTGGGAATGGTGTTGGTGGCCGGTCGAGTACTGCTACACCACCGTCAAAACAGTTTCCAACTCAAAATGTAGACGAACGAGAGCGAGAAGAACGCGAACGATCGAACTCTTCGGCTTCGGCCACTGGTTCTGGTAGTGGTAATGGTGGTGGTGACCCTGGCCTCTCTAATAACAATAACAGTGCTAACACTAACAGTAACCAGAACCAGAACCAGGATCATCATTTGCATCATCAAACTTACCCGGGTAGCATCTCTGCATCAGCAGGAGCAGGAGCCGATTTTCGAGATGATGTTTACCATAATCTTGGGTGTGTCACAGAAATTCCTAAAAAGTACCAGGTAACTTCCGAGTTAAAAATAAATGTGAGTAGAACCAACTCGAGCAGCTCGTTGGTCGAGCAAATATCATCTGCATCGTCAGCACCTGGCTTACCTGATGATGGTCATATTAATAGTGGTAGTGGTGGCAGTGTGGGTTGTTCTTCAGCTGGTGCGAGTGCGAGTGCTGCTGATAACAACAAGAAAACAGACCAAGTTTCATGTTCAACAACATCTACTTCAGGTGCGCAACCACAACATGAACAACTCCGTTATCATCCCGTTTTAAATAAACCGTCAAATTGTAGTACTATTAGTGGTGGTACTGTTACCACGATTACGAGTAGTAGTGTTACTACTGGCGATGAAAGCTACCGCCTGTCACAAGTTCGTCAAAATCAATTTGCAACTCATAATCAAACCTCTGTGTTTTACAATCATGATCGTGAACGTGACTTGGCGGAAGCTGAGACTAATAATCCTGTAGCGACAAAGAGTTCTATTAATAATAACTCCTCCGGCACCGGCACCGGCTCCGGCTCAGGAGGAGCAAGTTACCGTGTTTTAAAAATATATTCTACTTATTTATCAAAAACTCAGCAGAAGACGAAGCGACGCCCGAGTAGTAGCAGTTGTAGTAATAATAATAATGCTGATTCTCAGTCATTTTCTCAGTCTGAGCCTAATTTAAACTCTCAAGATATTTTTCAGTTTGGAGCAAGCTCTCAGCCCCCACCCTTCGGTCATCGACACGGCTATGAGGACGAGGGGCCGATGAGTGACATTGAAGTTGGGGGAGGTGGATGGGGTCCAAGGAATGGTCAGTTGACATGTAGGAAATTACAAGGGTGGTCCCGAAGTTGTTGTCATACGAATTCCGTGGTTTGTTCCTGTCATACGAATTCCAGGACGAACTTGAACCCATTCGAAATGTGTAGCTGTAACTGTGCGAGTGAGAATCCTCACATCAATTTAAAGGATGACTGGAATGTTTTTGATAGGAATATTGTCATCGGTCTACTTATGGATGAGGGTAGGGATATGGACAATAAAGAAATATTATCTACTACAAGTACAAGCTCTCCAGTATCCTTTCGTTACCTGAGTGTACAAGAAGTTATCGATGAATTAGAAAGTCAGTTCGACTCAACGTTGGAGAATACCCAGGGCGTCCGTTTGTTGACGCTCCCCGATTTTCACCCGTGTCGAATTTTCATCTCTGTGAGGAACGCCGGGAGTGTGAGAACATTAATCGAGAGAGGCTTGACAGTCCGAGGTCAGCGGATGCGACTGATAGATGCTTCACAAAATGCTTTCTCATTCATTATCCTCTCGGGTCTTCCCTCTTCCTTCCCCGACTCGTCCATCATCTCCGTCCTCAATGAATTTGGCCAAGTCGTGGCGCCACTCCAGAGACGTGTGTACAAGGGTGTGGATACGACGGAGAGGATTGCCCGAATGCACCTCGTCCGCATCCCACCAACCTCCCAAATCCCGCTCAACATTGCTGGCTACGAAGTCCTCGCCAAATTTGTGAGTCAGAGCCAGAATCCACCCAGTCATGAAATTCCCATGTCGTCCTCATCTGTTCTGTCAACGGCTAATGATATGATTTCTACACATGCTGTCTTAACCTGTACGAGTAGTGGTGGTAGTAATGCTGGTGACACTGGGATTAGTACTACTGTTGGCTCTGGCTCTGCAAGTGCTGCTACTGCTACTGCTTTGGGAGCTACACCGGTTCCGGCAGGTATGAATTCCGTACACAAAAATTACAATTCATCACTTCCGACTCCGACAACTGTTGAAAGTGGACCGGGACCGGGAGTTATTATTCAGCGAGGGAATAAGTCACCAGTTCCACCAGCTCTGGCAATTGGTCCTCACGGAGCTGGTCCTGTCCCCGTCCCCGGTCCAGGCTCTGCTTCTCCTACAATGTCCTCAATCCCTCGACCTCATAAACCAGTGACGAGGTCAACGACGCTCGATTCAGCTCTTGCAACGTCCACAGGGCATCCTGGAGGGTCGTCATTACAATTGCAGAACAATTTTCAGGTTCAGCCTTCTACGAACACAAATTCCCGCTTTGGCCTTGGACCCACAGCGGCTGCTATAAGTAAACGAAACATGTCCATCTGTGGCTCCCTTTTGGACTGTCCAGCTACGTCGTCCACCACGGCGGAGAATGGGAACAACAGTGGCAACGGACAAAAAAATGGACTCCTTGGGAATCCTAAGAAGCCCCTGTCTCGACTTTTGAGATCCTCTCCCGGGTCTTTGATCCCTCCAAGTCCTGGCCCTGGTTCTGGTCCTGGAGGAGGGGGTATGCAACTCCTGGGTGGGGATGGGAGTGGACTCATAGCTGGTGGCGCCGGAGCCGGGGCTGGAAGACCACTCTCGAGAAGTATGAGTTTTGAGCCGAGACGACCTTCCGGGAATGGAAAAGCTCTCGCTGTAGGATCTCAGCTGTCTTTGGTGGATTCGCATAAATTAAATAATCAAGGTGGGTCCACTGGTAATTTCCCTTTGAATGACTCTATTGGGAGTGGAAATGGACTTTCCCGGCAACAAAGCCGGATTTTCCAACAACATCGGAAATTGAGTCAAGCCAGCTCCGCACATTTTCGAAATAGTATAGATAAAACAAAGGAGGAATTACCTTGGTGTGGATGTTGGGGAAATGGATGCATATAATTATGATAATATTACTTTTGTGAATAATTAATGCCAGTGCCAGTGCCAGTATAGCATCCATTACATTCTATTCTATATGTAATTGTACCTAAATCTGTAAAATTATTGAAAAAGTGAAACGTACCTACCGATATAGATAATTTTAATATTATTATATATACTTTATATGTACCTTCCCACACTTATTATTTAGATACTAATTAATTATTATACCTATGTGAATTCAATAATTACTATATACTTTGTTCGTATCGGCATTTGGTTTCCGGGTTTCCGTCTTCGGGTTTCAGTACACTGAGTAAGTACATATAGGATATTATGTATGTATACGGTTAGTAGAGCCTACCTATTTCCATTTCTAATCTTAAAAGATCAATTTATTTGTAACAGTATGAATCATAATGCGTTTATTGATGCTTTACTTTAATTAAAAATATGATTTAATTAGGTACCTATCCTTGCTTATTTAATACATAGGATTTTCAGTTAGTACTTACCTGTGTTAGTGGCATGTTAAATCAAAATGTATGTTACTCATATTAAATACTTGTATAATTATGCGTTGATTCGAAAAAAAATGTTTGGCTTATGACGTATAATATGATCCCTCGGAACTTCAATTATTTTTTGAGTTAAAACAGATGTGAAGAACCAAAATAACCCATATCCAATTTAAGCTACAATCAAAATGAGCTATGTCATAAAAACAAAATGAGAAGCATGCGTAAAATGTTAATTGGGAGTTTTTGAAAAATGTAAAATGTTATATTTTCATGTTTTTCAACAATGTAAAATAAATGTTCTATTTACATGTTTTTGAAAAGGTGCAAAATGTTCTATTTAAATGCTCTCAAGACGTATTTGAATATTTTTGTAGATGTTGATATTGTTTTTAGCTAAAAATGGATATGGGTCATTTTAGTTCTTCGCAGACGATATTATATAATTATATCTTTACAATCATCTATGGGGTTCATTGTTTTGCATACCTCAGTAATTTTAATAAATTATACAAAAAGCAATTATTTTAATAGAAAAATAAATTAATACTAATTGACATTGAATTTATGTTTTCCATTTCAATAATAAAATTAAATTCAAAAATACTTAGATATATTATTAATTCTTTATCTCAAAAAATGCTTTCCTATTCCTGATGCATGAGACAAATATATTTTATCTGACGGAAATTAAAGTAGGTAGGTACCTACTACCTACATATCTACATGCATAATCAAATCAAATATTGTAACAACAAATAACATTTATCTTTATTATGGCAAATGTCACTATTACTACACATAAAGGATAACATTATGCAACATTAATGGAGCTATAGTTGAGTGCTATGTACTTTTGAGCAGTGGATAACGGATAACGGCAGTTTTGTTTTTATCTTCAAGATTTTAAATAAGCTCATCTCTCTATATTTGTGTATTCTTCCGTAGTAAGTAAGTACTCGCCGTATGAGGAAAAAGGCTGTTATAGTATAAAGTACCTATGTTTAAGGTCTCTTAGCATTAACTATATGAATAGCTATCCTATTGCATAAATAAAAGGAGAGCACAGACATTAATTTGTAAGGCCAGCACAAATACATGGGGAAGAAAACTAAAAAAAATAAACTTTAACTTTGAACGGCTCTTTTGGCCAAAAGTACCGTCGCCGTCGAACGTGTAAAAAAGTCTATTTTTGTATTTTATATACTTCGATAGGTCATAAAAAAAGTTTTTGGATTTGCTTATACAAATGCAATAATTATTTTGTGGAACATTTAGATCGTGTAATTTGTGATTTCCAGCAATGTTTCCAGCAGTATTTCCATTTCACGATGTTTGCTAAAACCAGTGATGCTCAATATTTTTAGTTTTACAATTTATTTGAATCAGCTTCCAGCTGCAGCTGTACTGATTTTTTATCCAAACTTTATTGTTTTTGGTTATCAATTATCAAGGTTACATACGAGGTAAGGGATCTTCCGTAAATGAAGTCACCGAAAAATTCCAAAGTTGAGGACCCTAGGACCCCCGTCATGAGATTAACCACTGTGTAGATTGTAAATTGTAGGTGGCTAACTTTAACATGGGATGTCATCACCAGACTCATTGACCCTACCCGTGAGATCGTTTATGGACGATCCCTAATCTGCATTCGAGTTGATTTCGCACATTTGCATATTTGCTTTGAAGTAACCCACTCAAGGATGCATGACTATGAATAGGTATATTACAGGGAGATGCAAATATCATATTAAATATTACGTGTTATAAGATACAACCCACAAATCATCAGCACAATTAATGTTTTAATCTTTTCAAGGTCATTATAATATAGAATAGACTGCTTGTATAGTTGTAGTTTACAGCGAAACTCAAACCATTTGTCAATACTTCCAGTTCGTATCGGTTTCCTTAAGTTCTTGAACTGCACTACTACTACTGACGAGTTCCATGCTCTGTAGTTTATTTTCGCCTCTAAAAGCTTCAGTAAAATTGGCTAAAGTTTAAAAAGGTAAGTTCATTATTTTTATATATTTTGACTATTTTGAATTTTGTACTAAATTTCTGTGTAAGTATACATGAAGAGCTGTTTGGCAAAACGAGTCCTTCGATAAGTCTATTTCTTTTCAAAAGTGGAATTATTTGCTTTACGTGTATCATTCAAAACTAGATACGCTACTGTGTTGCATCGTAAAGGTCAAAGTTCAACCAAAGAAATTTTTTAAATAGCCAAAATTCCGTTGTTTGTCAGGAGTAAGTCCACCTAAAGCATCTGGGTTTCTGGTTTAACTTTTTTTTTGATGTTTTCATAGTTTGTAGAAGACAATTGCCGTGCGTAATTTTGTTATGTGCTAGAAAAAGTTTGAAAATTAAAAAAAGTTTGGTTTCACTCAAAACGATTAAAATTTTATCTCACGGACTGTTGACTCCGTGTGAAGTTACTGATTTTGAGGCAAAACGGAAAAAGTCCTCAAAGTCACATTTTTACAAAATTTCTAAAAAATTCCAAAGCCAGTCTAGGTTTATGAAACTACTTGTAATGGTGTTTCCTCAGTTTACAGTCATAGTTATGTAGGGAAAAATTGAGTTCACACAAATAATCCAGTCACTTATTGTATTATGTATTCAGTATTTGAAGTGTTTTGGCAAAACGGGATAAGTCCACCAAAGCAAATTTTACAGAAACAACGAATAATGAATAAATGGTGACAGATTTATAGTTTTTTGAACTTAATTTGTTTCCACACATACTGTACCTGACCAAGCGTTATTACAAGTAGTTTCATAATTCTAGACGGACTCTGGGATTTTTTAGAAAATGTTCAAAAATGTAAATTTGGGGACTTATCCCGTTTTGCCAAAAAATCAATATAACTTAGCATAGATTAAAAAGTCCGCGACATGAAATTTTAATCGTTTCAAGTGAAAACAAACATTTTTAATTTTTAAACTCTT
>JAQFZE010005445.1:0-10297 GCA_034695245.1 Dicyrtomina saundersi
CGATGTCGTGCGAGAGCCAGAGACGGTTTTAAGTTATAAACGTGTCCAGATTGGTTTTGGTTAGGGAGCTTCCAATAGTTATGTTATGTCAAAATCCGAGATTTTGGCTCCCCTCAGTTTGCTATGTAAATAAGCTAAAGGATACTCACTAGTCAGCGAGACCCCCCCCCCCTCCTCCCAACTGCATAACATTATTTTTGCAAGCTTCCTTAGGTTTAGATGTAGACGGAGCGGAGACACGATATTCCGACTGTCAATGTCAAAAGCCTATGTGTAGTGCACTGCACTACTGAAGACTCTGGGGTTTCCCGGTATGTAATGTTGAGTTGTTGACGTTTTTTCTTGAGTCACCCTATTATGTAGCAGAAAAGATAATGCAGGATTGCTAATTGTTACTGGAGCAAGTTCCAATTTGCATTTTTCAATCCTCATTTTTGTATCGTATCGTCATCATATTTTTAGCGTTTAGTTTTATTAGACTTGAATTTGTTTTTGATTGAATGTTAACTTAACAGCAACGGCAACCGGCAACGGTGGACATGGTTTAAAGAAGCCAAACCGTCGTCCTCGTCATTGCTGGAATATTGGAAGTTTGGATTTGGAAGGAAAGTTGAAAGTTAGGAGAGGGACCGAACCGAAAACCGAACCGGAAAAGAGCGCAGAAGTATTTGCTTAGTCAGTGCTTTTTAGCGGAGTGACAAGTGTGTGGAGTGAGTGGATATAATATGTAATGTATAAAGCAAAAGTTTGATGATGTTCATGGTTGATAGTTGATACTGTGAAAATATACAGATAGACAGTCCCATGGAATGTATGGATCCCAATTGCGATGGGAGAGAAATCCCTTAAAACAAATCCTTCTACCCAAATTCTAAAAACTTCCTCCAAAACATCTATGTAATCCAATATGACTACTTACGACTTTTACGTAATATAGTTACACACGGTATAGTAACAAGTACAAGGTTCCTCTACAACACTTCCAGTTTCCAGGAAGCAATGCTTTTGCGTTCGGAGTTCCTCATGCTTCCCTCTCTCATTTTTATCTCTCTCGCCAGTTTTTTTTTCTCTCTTTCACTGACGATGAAAATGAAAAAGTGTGAAGTGTACTGTGCAAACTGATCTAGCTGGATCCTTCGGATCTGGAATATGGATATATTACATTATATATAGCGCCTTTCTGGAATATAAGAGTTTCGATATTTCATATAAAGTGAATTTCTGTTTCTCTAGATTCTAGATTAATGTACCGGATCGCCCGAGTCCCTATAACTCCTGTAGCTTTTTTCTTAAATATGTATAGGAGACGGAAGAGGAACTGAAACTGAACTATATACAGACGGAGATGAGATGAATATGATGCTTTTAGAGAGTTTGGTCTGGCCCTGAATATTTTGATAGTTTTTGAGTGAGCGCTTTATTCATATGCCGGACGCCGGACAGAGACTGGAGACGCGGATTTCAATTATATTCAACAACTTAATTTATTACTGCCGACATGTTAATATTTACGGAATGGAGCACAACCTTTTCGCCTTGCACATGCACTAAAATAAACTACTCAAAACAATTTGGATATTATGTACTTACATAGATTTAGCTAAAAGTTTGTTGAAATTAGCGTGCCTTTTGGATAAATAACTACTTTGCATAATAAATTAATGCCACATTGTAGAAATTACTTTTGAACTAAAAGTACTTATGTACCTAAGTCCTAGGTGCATAGATTTTCTGTAATTTAGCTGTTCAGCTGTTTTCTTTCCTGTTTTTGAGTCTATAATGGTCTAGATGTCACACATTGTAGTTCTTGTGTATATTGATGGTAATTATTGTCTCATTTACAATCCATGAGAGGACCCTTTTTATTATTATTTTGCATAATATTATGATTGCGGTGCGGTGGGGCTTAAAGAATGCTGATAAGGGTATATTTTAGAGTAAACTGCAGTAAGCGTCATCAGGCCAGGTTGAGTCAGTGTTGTGTTGTCAGGTGAAGTGAGATGTCTGGCAGCTGTCATCAGTAGGGTAGATTACATGTTGACAATCCTATCACAACACAAAGCACAGATGATGTAGGTATACCTGTACATATCCATACCTGTACATATTTAATTGATTGTTTTGAAGGTTTAGTATTTGTTTTTTACTACATCCTGAAAGATTGGGTGGGAATTTCGGTAGTAGGCAGGCTTATAATACGTATAGATACTTCTTTGAATTTGAATAGTGTATCTTTTATGAGTTGGGTTTTTTTTTACTGTTAGTTTTACGCTATATAAACTATATACAAGAGCTCGGAATCCGAATATTGTAATGCTTATGCCAACCTAGTTTGCTTGTGGTGTTGTGCAGTTTGACATTCTTTGAAATGCATTTGGCATTTTCAATTTAACTATTATTAGTATGTAGGTTACCGTTGTTCTCACTAGTCAGTGAAGGTTCTGGTAAAATTTGAAAAACATATACTATAGTTGATTTTACAAATTATTACTCAATTACTAGGGGCAATTATCTCAGTACTTTTATCTTTATGCATATTTATATGTATTGTCTTTTATTTTGTATTGTGAAAATAAAACTTGCCTCCATTTTGTGATGCAGATATGCTTACTACTGGTGACTATAAATATTGTATAGCATACCTATATATTGGAGTAAAATCAAGTTCATTATAATTGGTGCAAGTGTAAGGAAAGCCCATATAATCGGATCTTGTTCGTAATGGTAATAATTAGTTGTTTGTTCGTCTTCGTCATTTATTGTGTTCCTGTCCAAAATCCAAAACCAAATATAATATCCAGTCCATTGTCCATTTTAGACACATGCATATATATGTATGTATGTAGATAGGGGCAGATTAGATAGATAGACTGACACTCAGTCCCTACACCTAGTAATTTATTTATCTTCGTAGTTGTTTCTAGGAAGTTCGTCCTTGTAATCAGCTATATGTACTTTGTAATTACTATGTGCACATATAGGACATTTTGTGTAGGCGTTAAAGTTAGCTGGACTTGAATCTTGATTTTTTGATGATATATTATGGTGTTGTCGACTTGGAGCCTATAGATTCCTAGATCAATTTTGGACACGCATACTATACACATTTAAATACAATGGGCAGTAAAAAAACACTTTTTACTTAAATAATGTATTATATTATCTTCTTTGATTTTGGACGATCGACTCTGTTCTTACATGGAAACGATCTCAAACACGAGAATAACGAATAAATTAGCCTCATAATGTAAAATAGATTACGAAAAATGGACGTAAGTAATAATGGTATTATACGTAAGTAGGTATATATGTATACATGTTTGATCATGATGTTTTATCATGCAAATCTGTATATATCTTCTCTGTTTTAATTCAGTATAACCTTAATTGAATTGTACCACTGACTGAATTAGTTTCGATAGCTATATATACTTATGTAGTTAAAAGCAAATGCGCACGGCACGGGTTTGGGGGGTTTAGTAGGTATTACCAAGTGTACGTAGGGTTCACATAATATATTATGTACCACCATTGAAGAATCAAAACAAGGTATAAAAACATCGATTTTTTATGCATAAAAAATACATAAATAAAGCTTCAAAATTTATATCACATCCTCTGATTGCGTTAACTATTTCAAATGATTGCTTTTTAATTACCTATATGCCGTATCAGTATCTAGGTAGAACTAAATGAAATCAAATTCATTTTGAACATGTTACAAATCAGTTTAAAATTTCAGATAGCATGTTTAAATTTTAGAAAAAAGAGCGTGTAGTTTATTTGAATACTTCCCTGCCAATGTTTATGTTCTGTTTTTTTTAACTACAGATTGTTATGTGTTGCTTTGATTTTCTCCCAGTAAAAATATTGTGCACATGAAATAAAAATTCAGTGGGATTAAATGTAAATTTCAGAAGCACAATGATGATGATTATTATTGACGTCATAAAACACACTGAACATTTCCTGCCTCTATAAAGTATTAATAGGGAGTCATGCATGCGTGTATGTATAGTGTGGTGCTCGTATTTTTCAATTCGTGCTAGAAAGGGATGCATGCAAAAAGGTAAATACGATAAGTCAAGACAAGTACTGAAATCATTGCATATAGTAATTCATCTTGTGCATTATAAGTATGTAGTATCCGTAGCACAGATATACAATAGTGTATACATAATACATTCCCATTTTACTTTGATTAATTAATTCAGCCGAGTAAATAAATGATGAGCTTACGAGAAGGGGTTTAGTGGGATTAAGTTATTAGTGTGTTCAAAGGTAGGAAGTTTATTTCATGTTGTTTGCCGGGATACAGACCGCTGTTGCCCAGGTTGTAAATCTGGAGCCTATATGTTCATAGACAGCCCAATCTGTCTTCCCATAGTTCATGATTTGGGATTCGGTTTGTTTTGTTGCTTGTTGTTGGGGTCATGTTGCTTTTACATTTAGTGAGAGGTCTCAGTTTGACTCGACTATTAAAAAAGGCCCGCGCACGAAATTTAATTTGCGAATCGGTATCCTTAATAATCCCGCCCGGAAGGCAGTCATTTTAACGTTGTGTTGTGTACCAGAAAGATGATTTTTCGTTGAACTACTGTTATGACGTCTTATAACTTGTTATAAAAAAATAACGTCAATAAAATTGCAATTACATTAAATTACAATTACGCGCTTTCCAATACTTGAGTGCCCGCGTACTATAGCAGACCCGCGTACTATTTAATTTATACCTCTCAGATCCGACTACTATAAAATTTAGACAGGCGGCAGCTGTTAAAGGTTCGATAACCACTTTGAGCACAAGTGAGCGACGGGTGTCACAAGATGCAGAATCATTTGAACTCTAAGTATTGTGTTTGTAAAACAGCCAAAAAGTTTAAAAAAATGTTTACATTGTTATATAATGCTTCATTAGCTTAGGCCAGTAAGTGTTAAAAACTAAGAGATGGGTAAAAGCTTGCGTAATTAAATTAGTAAGTTTTATAATAAAATAATATTGAAGGTAGCTTTTGTAAATAAAAGTTATACAAATTTTTCCACTATGAATGTTAGTAATTTTTAAGTTCATCTGACATTAATAATGGTTGTATATAATGTGGGCTAAAATTAATATTTTCACTCATTACCTTTGAACAAAACGACATCTCGAAGCCCGGCCGCGGCCGTAGGCAGGCTTGAGGCGTTCTAGTATGTGATGTATTTAGTACTACGTGAAGGACAAAAGGAGTGTGGAATGGAATGGGATGTGACATGAGGCAATTGAGGATGTGATGTGTGGATGCTGTAATGTGTAATGGATACTTTATGCATTTTACTTGCATTAAAAAAACAAAATATCTGTATATATTCGCATCATTCTTCAATGTAATAATTCGTTCGTTGACGCTCCGTCCTTTTCCTTTCATTTTACCTTCACTCAATGCAATGTATAAAAATGTAGAGTTCTCTTTTATATCTAACTAGTAATAAAGTAAGTAGCAATACAGCAACTTCCCCACAAACTTTGCATACCAATACTTGTAGAATAAAATAAACCAAAAACCTCACGTAATATGGTACGCATATACAGCTACTTACTACTAGACCATATATTTTTTTTAACCATTTTTCATCAGCCCTCATGTAGGTAATTCAATACACATATTAGATTCTCATTCCATCTATCCATCCATCCATCCTTCCCCCATTCCATTCTATCCCATGGTGGTTACTTATCTTTATCTTAATCTTGTATTTTTTTTTCTATTTAGACTCGAAGAAATGGCCACGCGAATATCGTACGGCGTCGCTCAACGTTGAAGTTGAAGTTGCAAAACATGCTGTGTACCTTACTATCTACCTAAACAAATTTTAAACCAAAAATAAAGTTTGTATTTAGAAAAGTACTTACGCAAAAAACATTACATTTTATGTTGCAATGACTATAGAGGTTTTTTAAACATTTTACAAGAATATATATGCACATTCTTTTGCATAGAGTTACAGTAAATTGTCAACTTTGCTAAGTAAAAGATGCAGTGAATTTTTTGTTATTTTGTCGAAAAAATTGAAACCAGCATTTTCCCCAATACTCAAGAAGGAAAGGGTTGTAAGGGCCTAGGCCGAATGGAGTTAATGAAATATATTATTCTACAAAATCGAATTCGACTGCAGCTACATAGCACAATTAACAATTTACTCTATATCTATAGTAGTCGCTATCTCATCTAAGGGACTTGTTTGATGTTTAAAAAAAAATATTAAAAAAAAAAATGCACATCCATTGAATTTTGCATTCCCGTTGGAATTTTGGAATCATTAAAAAAACTAGAAATTCAATGAAAAAATGCAATACATACATAAGGCTGCCGATGCCGATAGATACTCTATGTGCAGTTTTAGTGTTGTTTTTTCTACGTCATGCATAAAACATGTCAAAAAAGAGGAATGGCAAAATAAAAGGACTCGATTGCGGTCTCGGACTCAACAACCTGACGACGACTGACTGACGATGCCCCTGACTGACGTTGAGTGCATATAATATAATATTGTAGACATAGAATTGAACATAATATGCAACTTTAGTAACTAACTGTCACTGTCTTCTTTCATTCAGTTCCCGTCCCCGTCCCATCCTTCCATGTGCATCTTTTTTTCAATTTCAATTCTGACTAACGAACTGCAGTACGTCCCATAGGTAGACAGACGAGTACATAATCTAACTAGTAAGAACCTCATACAAGTACATTATTGGTAGTCGGTCTCGGTCTCGGTCTCGGTAGGAACAGGGACCTTTGCATACTGGCATAATAAAATAATTATGTTATATGTAGAGAAGACCGTGAGTGAGACTTGGAGTTGGAAGTTGGAACTTTGATAGGGTAGGACAGATGCTAATAAATGTTAATGCAAATGTTGATGCACTGTTGTATGTATAGCGGAGAGTCTCTCGGTCTCGAAGTCGAACTCGATAGCGCACTTTATTACCATATATACCAAGCCATATATGAGGTTCGTCCAAAAAAAGTTCCAAGAGTGCACAACCAGAATTTTAAACAGGAACAACCATTAACCACTTTCATGTAAAATTCAGTAATTGTGGGAATGCCGACATTATCATATAAATTATGTACTCACTGCAGAAAAAAATACTCTTATTTTATTTCGTATAGGGATTACAGTCTGTTGTAGATATGCCTTTGCACAGTTTTATTCATGCATAATCACATAATTACTTACCTATCTGCATATTATGTTACCATACAGCTTACTTATACTGTGGTAAGTTTGGAGTTGAGGCTTGGATGCAGGTACTTGTATCAGAATCGGACAGAGTAACAGAGATACATTCACATTTATAATCCAAATGTATCTCGCTCCATCTTCCTTCATCCCATCTCATCTTCTTCAGCAGCTGCATTCACACACAGTCCTGGAAGGTAGCAGTACACAGGTATACCTATATCCTGTATATATCTATATATCTAAATTGCATATATCTAGATCTACAGTGTTCAGTTGTTCAGTGTGGAACCTTAAAAGCATGGATGTGCAGGCCTGCAGCGCGAAATAAAATGAAAATCTTTACCTTGCGCCTGACATCTTCCAACTTAAAAGTGCTTTGGCCTCACTTGGTCTCTTCTTGGTTTGGTTTTTGGTTTTGGTTTATAACGTAAGTAAAAAGTAACGTTTTTCCATTCTTTTGATTTGTAAACCATCCATCCACCGTCCGTCTCCGTCTTCGTCCATGACCAAGAAGAAGAACTCGATCTGGATTTCTCGATCTGGCTCTGCGGTTTTGTGAGGAAGAGTTGAAGTTTGATGTAGTAGTATGCGAGATACTATTTATTAAGGTCCGCGTATTTATCGTTATGATATGGAAGATGGAATTCGAATAGATTTTCAAATTAGTAGCTTGAGCTTACGTCCAGATTTACACAGATATGTAGTCGGACAGTAGTGTGCAGAAAGTAGAAGGCTCTATATAACGGGTACGGGTTCTTAATAGGTTGCACTATACGAGCTGCACTGGTTTCATTACACTGCTCAAGTAAATTTTTAAAAGATTAAATTCCTGTTATGTTATTGTAAGTTATGTGTTGAACCTTCACTGAGCATATCTCATATAGGTAATGCTGTACTACAGTACAGTAGAACTGACTATGCATATAGACTGGGAAATTCTGAACCAATTTAACATTGTGAGGCAGTTTACATATCGCCAGTGAAGACTCAAAATGACCCATTTCCATTTTTAGCTACTAAACTATACTCTACAAAAAAGGCATACAATTTCATGATTCTGAAAGGAGGTAAATAGAACTTTTTGCACATTTCAAAAAACACGTAAGTAGACCTTTTTAGGCATTTCAAAAACACGTAAAATAGACCTTTTTAGACACTTCAAAAATACGTATATATAGAATATTATTGCACTTTTCAAACTTGTGTAAATAGAATATTTTGCACTTTTCAAAAACCTGGCAAGCAAAACAATTTGCATTTTTCTAAAACTCATAGTTTAACATTTTACGCATTTATTCACTTTATTTCATTTTTAGTGTTTTTTGACATGCACATTTGAATTACAGCTTAAATTGGAAATGGGCCATTTTGGTTCTTCACTCGCGATATTTTAATTATCATGTTATCAGCAAATTAGTATATTATATGTATTTCAAATGCACGTCGTCGTCGTCGCGCGTAGTAAGTACCTACAATACTTCTTAAATACTATACTGTTAACTATTTGCTAAGTCATTCGTATATTCGTAATTCGTAATCAGGATAGTTCATCTTTCACCACAGAGCAGAGGAATATTGGTAAATTAACTACATATATAGACATGTACCTACAATTAATTGAACTATTGCACATGACCAAATTGTAGAGCTATTAAAATTGTGAACGTGAACTAACAACTAACCTCGTAACTACCTATGCTACAAAGCAGTTTAGTTAAGTAGTATCAACCCCAGAATGAAGAAGAATGCATAGTGTATAGGTGTAGTAGGGGTTGTGGAGTGTATAGGTTTATCTGCCTTTGTCAAAAGATAATGTAATTACTCTACCGACACCGACACCGAGTGTACTGATAATAATACACATCCATACAAAAGACAAGAGTCTTCTTAGTCTTATGAAATGTACAGATAAAAATACACATACTTAAATACGTCTTTTTCCTTGGAGATTCTGTGTCTTAATGATAATGGTGACAGTGCCAGAGCCTATAGAACATACTTTATGTTCACTTGATATCAGTAATTTGAGTAATTTGGCGTTTGTCTGAATTGAATGCTACACTTAAAATGTACTATGATATGATATGGACGGAGTTGTATCTCTATAATATTCATTTTGAGTCATTACAGATTACTACTTATATTAGTAGTCGGTAATTTGGGAAGACAGTGGAGTTGGAGGATCGCATTCGGATTCGTGTATTAAAAATTGAGATAAGATAATAAGCATTAATCGTATTAGGAAGACGGTGAAGCTTACGAACTTACGATTACGATGCGATGAAGCCATAACCACGTATGTACATACTAGTACTTTTGTACTAATGATATTAATTGGGAAAATATTTAAGATTATTACAATATTCAGTTTGCAATATAAAGTTGTAATTTAGCATGTAATATTGTTGGCTGATTTATTCATAAAGTTGAAAGTCTGACAGAGGCCCCTCTGTTGAAGTTGAAACCGTAGCGTGTAGTGTCAGTTTCAAATTCCAATTTTAATTCCAAGCAAGTCAGCCACGTATATACACTTTTAAGATATTAAATAGTTAAATAAATTAATGTATGTAAATATGTGGAATGAACTGATTGCGTCAAGCAATATTATGCATTTGCAACTTCTGGACGATGCGCTAGTATAATTGCTGCATGTATATTAAAGCAAGTGTTAAAGTAATACCTATATACTTATGTTGTTGTGTAGAGTCATCCAGATCCAGCAGAACCAGAAAGAACGATAAGATAATGACTCTCTGATTGGGTGTTGCTCGCTGTCTGTTATGTATATGTCCTGCAATTGGGATTCTAAATTTAAATTTGAAGGTTATTTACTATATAGTTAATTATATGTACTTTATGAATATAAATTAGTTCATTTAGTAAAAATATAAAATATTACATGCCGTAAACAAACATTATTAAGAACACGCAGAGACGCAGACGAGTCATGATTATACTCTTTACCAGACCACTATCAGCACCAGCACCAGCAGTATATCGTCTGTGAAGAACCAAAATGACCCATATCCAATGTAAGCTAGAATCAAAATGAGCTATGTCATAAAAACAA
>JAQFZE010005446.1:0-10296 GCA_034695245.1 Dicyrtomina saundersi
ATGGCTCTGTCAGGCAGTCAGGCTATAGTGAGTCTCAACTGAAACCATGAAAATATTCCCGTCACAGGTATATAATTCCCCTTTAGCATGCAAATACATGGGAAATAGAAATACTCGGATTCAAACAGAAAACAGAAGCTTTCCATCATGGTTTCATAAGAGCTTTTCTCTCCCTATCTCTATTTTCCCTTTCAGAGAGAGAGGAAAGAGAGAATCAATTTCTGGTTATAATTACACATGCTCAGGTACAGGGTTTGTGAGTGGAAGTGGAAGGCATGCCTTTATGTCTTCAAAACATTGACAAAAGATTCATCCCAGGTAGGAATCCTCACGCAGATCCTGATTTTCTACTCTGCATGACATTTACAATAATACAAGGTAACCTAATAGTAGTATAGCAGAGAGTAGTATACTGACAGTCAATCTCAACTTGAGCATATGTGAAAACCTTTGGAGATCTTTGCATTGCCCTGCGCAACCACCTCCTCCTCCTCCTCATCATCATCATCTACAAACTTGGAAGATTCTGGATTCTAAAGTAGTTCACTCTCCCTGTATAATAATAATATTAATAAATATCCTGTTATTTCTAATCCAAGAAGAGTACAAACAAATTCTATACAGTTGATTCTGCTCCGTCCATTTCAAATTTCCATTCTTCATACTCAGTCTGCCCCAAGCAAAATTCATTCTGAATGCTGGATAAATTTTCCTCGTCCTATTATTTTATTATTCTATTCTATGAGTGCATATATGACCCTGACCTGACAAAAAGAACTCGGGAACGACCACTTTTGGCTTCCAGTATGTTCACCTAATCTAAATTGTGCTTATTTTAATAACACATTTTTTTACACAAAAGTATGTAGGTACTATCTATGTATGTATACGGCCCATATGGAAATAAAAGGTCATACGGTACACCAAACTTATTCAGCCTCACTAGCCTCACGTGCCAATCAAGAAACTATTGGAAATTACGTTAATAATGTAAATTTGAGGAAGACAATATAGTTGAATTTAATATTGAAATCCAGACGAAGCTCTAATATTCGCTTGAATTTTAATCGCTTAAAGTTGACAAAGACAAAGAAAGGAGTAATGCAATACACTCAAAAGTAATATAATATGTGCTTTGCTTTATACTGGAAAATTGGAACTAGGAATAGCAGCACTAAAATCCTTACGCGGATTCCCATTATACTATAGAATCCTATAGTAGGGATAGAGTTACACTTTTATATATAAAAGTTTACCATAGCTATATTTGCCTAAAAACTCCTACATAAATCCTTATATATTTTAATTCTGCCATACACAATTCAAGATATAGAATGAATTTTTAATCAAATATCTATTTCCATTATAATTGTTTTCATATTTAATGTCGATGGGGTTTGAAATTTTAAAAGGTGTCTATTCCCGCACCCATTTTCAAAAGTAGTGAAATATTTAGTGGGCACTCGCTCAGGAAATTGTGCAAAATAATAGTAACTCAATATTTGTGCTCTTTTCCACTCACTTTATGTTCTGTTCATTGTTAAATCATGCTCTGTGTACATGTAAAGCAATGTGGCGTGCATGTATGAAGGTGCTATCTTAAGATCCTACCCTACGTACCCATCGACCTATCTGGTATATGTATATAGATAATAGAACTTTAAAATGTTTAAAAAATTGTTCAAACAAAAAATTACGACACTTAAAATACTTTCGGCTATAACATGACATTTTTTAAATCCAGGGGGTGGAGAGTTACCTATGTTAAGCTTGTAAAACTGTTAAGAGGTGTCCCAGATTTTCCTTCTAATTCCTTATTTATCCTGAGGATTTTTTAAAATAAGCTGTATATAAATAATTATATACGTATACGCCCTTAAATATCATACCTGTGCAACCTGAGAATAAAAAGAAAAGCTTTTCAAGCTAGTGCACAAAAAATTCTTTTGGGTATACATGGAGTCAAAACCTATAAAATAACCGGATTGTCTAGAACTTGCATGCTGCTTTAAAATCACATAATAATCCTAGAAGCACCCCATTTGTATTCAAAAGAGATGCTAACATCAAGATATACCTATGAAAAGTCCGTTTTTAAAGAAAAAAGATGTAAGTAATACTAGAGATGAGATTGCAAGTGGAAATATGCTGAGGAAATTACTCTGATGGAATTCTGAAGTAAGCGCGAGACTTTATATAATACTGCAACATTTCCCCTAACTCGCCCTAAACTCCGGATATACAATCATCAGCATCAATGCTCCTGCTCACCTACTTAGTTATATTTCTACATATAAAATTAAAAGTTAAAAGAAAATCCATGAATGTTAAAGTTTTCTCGCTAGTCAGTCTCGCTGAATGGAGACACGCAGGCGATCGTGTTCAATAAGTATTATTTTGTGAACTAACAAATGCTACATTTAACCATGGGTACAACTCGACTATAGGCGAAGACAGAATTTGATGTTGATTTTATCAGTCTGGTAGACGGTAAGAACAACTTTTAGCTCTGTGTAAACGCCGAACAAAACACACCCTTCTCCAGAAACGCTTTTGTTGGACTCTGCCCATAAAATTATATAGGTAATATGTTATTTACGAACTACAGATACGTAACGTGACATGCTCAGAATTTTCGAGCAATAATTTCCAAATCGAATAACATAATCCAAATACAACACATGATCACTTCCCTGAAATATTCTATACTGATTCTATGTATGCGGTATTTATGTGCAATTAATTTTAAATTAAATCAATGCATTACAGTTGAGTCATTCTCAACGCCTACTTCACAGTCAAGTATTTAAAAAAATTCACAATAGTATTTTATCCAGAAAAATTAACCTTTACATTAGTGCTTCCACTGTATATTATATTCTTAATACTCTAGAGCAACTGAAAATTAAAATGTTTTCGAAAAACCCAACAAAAAGAAAATTAAATAAATTTCAATTTTAGTGGATTTTTTAAGAGCTTCAAAATGATGAATCGTATATCTTATTTCCTTTAAAAATACAAAAGCTTGCTACATGTATATAGATTATAGATAGCAATAAATACTTGGGTATGCCTTATTTATACACAACTATACAGGTTGCCATGCCAGGACTGTAAATCATGATATAATTATGCTGTAAAAATCAATACTGCCATTGATAAATTAGAGTAATTATAAGTTGATATTGATAAGTCGAGTAGATACATGTAATAGTGGTGTAGGTATATACTATGTATAATTAAGTTGTAGTGTCTGCTCGAAATTAGCTTCTTCGATACAAAGCTTAAAATATTTGATAGCGTTCCCCCTATGGTTGCAATGTTAGTATTTTGTTGGCACTGCATTACCTTGGAATTTGGATGTTGTCATGTACCATAGCTAAATTATGCATAATCATTATTAGCGCAAGTATGCACGCAATACATTTCAGGGTCATATCGTGTTCCCTCTATGCCTTTATATCGGTAGAACTATAGATAAATAATAAATACGTACTCTGTGAACTCGACGAGACTGTGCCAAATGTGGAGCTCGGAATGGTCGGTCTAAGACGATGACCATGACTAATAAATTACAACGGACTCCTCTTCTGCGCTTGCTTCCAACCAAACTAAACAAAAGCTCTCCACGACCACCGATTTACCAATGCATGTCTAATTACATAAATTCGTCCAGGATTACAGGCCAGCATAGACATAGCAGGCACTATGTAATATAGATAATGTACAGTTTCCTGATATCATTTGAGGTACGCAATGTACAATTTATATTCGGCAACTTTAATGCGATTAGTACCCATGGACACATCTTTATTTAGGGTTTTATTGAGGAAGTCTTGTGGACGGATGGCACTTTTAGATGCAGAGACAGAGAATAAAGACAAAGTCTCAATTCGTGGTTCTTTCATGACCTATGCTATGGCAAGGAGGTGGGTGCTGGTGTAGATGATGATACGCAAATTGAGAATATTTAATTTAGGAATGATGAAGCATGCCCTATGGACTGCATTGAAGAGAAAATATAGAAAAACGGGATCATTTTTAGTATTTCTCTATATAATTTGCCTATTATTCTCATACCATATACACTTCCATCCAGTCCGCAATGATACAGCCCTTTTGACTAGCTGCTATGAATAAAAATATTTGCGTATAACTATATATCTAAAATTAAGCGCATATATATCGTGAAGGTATTTGCTAATGTCAATTTGGTGAAAAATAAAGGTAGAACTAAACCCAAAAACCTCAGGGATTGCACAATTCTCCATGTACACAAAGAGATAGTCTTATCATTAGGAGATAATAATAACAAGTGTACATGTCTCACTAGTCAGTGAGTCCATGGAAGGCTAGATGAGTTCTGGAGCTATAGACGAGTAGCCCAAGTCAAAATCATAATAATAGCATTAATATTATGTTGTATGTAGGACATAGTCTGAGCGTATATGGAGTATGGAGTATGGATGGGAGAGGAGAAGTTGTGACCTACTAGAAGTAGAAGTCGCTTCTCTAAAATTCCCCTCTGTTCTGCACTTTGGGCGTTTCATTCAATTGAAGTAGCTCCTAGTACTCCAGCCACTTTTCTAGAACAGAGAAGAGACAGAATCAAGCAGGATACTGTTTAATTGCTGAAGTGCTGTGTTAGAGGTTGAAGTCTCTGGAGTCATCATATAAAATGTACTGCACATGTGAGCACATAAACATGAACCTCCAGACATTACATATAGGTGGTAGGTACATACCACAAAAGTGCTTTACTACTTTACCATGATACAGATATGAGCAGATATTTAGATTTCCATTTATGAGAAGTTGAGAAGTGGGACTGTACATCATTTAATTCTCTTTGCTATACCATATGAATACTTGATTCATGAACGCATGTCTGCTTCCAAATGGAATATGGGGCAAAAATAAGAGACATCATTTGATGTGTGTGTGTGTGCAAAACAGAGAGGCAATGTCCCGGTCCCAAGTAAATGTTGTAGCAGCATGTAAAGGGCTAAATTTCAAAAATTTCAAATGGCTAACCGACCTACCATGTGTACGAAATGTTTGCTTGAACGTGCTCTATACATGACAGAGAATAAGGTGACGTATATTTAGGAGGGATGAATTAATTATGAACGATGCTTATTGACATTTACCTAAACTTTTTTTTCATGTTCCCATTTCCATTACGTAGCCGTATTTACTATTTATGTAAATATCATTCTGAAACTACGTATTATGTATGAGCCTCTCTTCATCTCTACATGGTGCATTCATTCATTTAGCCTACATTTTAAATTGTCGTTTTCCCTAAAATACACGAATAAAATGAATAACTTCATTTTACATGAACAGGGACATCTCAAAAGAACAAAAATGATAGGGCCTGTCTTTGAGTGAGACAAAAAGTGTAATAATGTATGCATAATTTAAAGATATGAGAAAAGAAGACATTAGTTGCTAGAACCACATTTTGAATTTCCGCGCAAGTGCCTATGTGCATACACACGCTATACGTAGGTAATTATTACATCCATCCATAATCCAAACATGGAAGAAAAAGCACGGGGCATGGGGTACACAGGTCACAATATATAATTTTTCGGATATCTATCTCAACTACTAACTCGCGTGTGGAAGAATGTGCTGGAGCTGGAGAAACAAAAACCAATATTTGGACAGTGACTGCGCCAATACTCTGTGAGCAACACGCTTTTAGAAAACTTTATTTGTCAACGCTGCCCTCCGTTTTATGATATTATCTATACTTTTGTTTTTATCAAATTGACTCTTCTACCTGTGTATATTGCGCTCCAGGTCTATCTACGTGAATTGATGATGAGTCTCATGAAACACTAAAACTTTCCGTTCCTTATTCCTACCCTGACCATGCCGAAAACTCACCTTATTTGCTCACCTTATGTTCTTGTGTTGACTGGACGACAACTTTGCTCACTACATTAGTTCCGGATTGTCTCAGCACGTTATAAAGACATCAACCAGGTATTACGTAATCTGTCCTCTGGACATAATTACAACTGGCAGTTAAAGAGCGTCTAGTTCTTGTAAGCAGTATTATACTGAGCTAAGAAGAGATAAGAGAGCTACGGAGCATGGCCAAGGGCAAGAAGTTATTTTATGATAGGGAGACCTAAGTACTTCATGTCTCTCTGCTTCCATGGTGAAGGTATATATGTGTATGTAACTGCTTGGAGTTAAATCCCGTAAGACTATGTAAGTTGTCGATCTATGACTGCGAATTAACCTTTCACGAGACATATGTTTTGGGTGACATAATGTGTCGTCCACGCACGCCAATTGACAATTCAAAAATCATCAAACCATTGATCGGGGAAGTTAAAATAATCATACAACTAATTGTTTCTCATTCCATTATTCCTAGTATTCCAAGAATTTCTACAACCACATCTAGGAGATTTACCCATGATGTTATGTACCTCTTGAAAATACAAGAGGCAATTAATTCGTTGATCTTACTTTATTATGTAAATTTTACAGTTCATAATAATAATAATTCTTATCAAGGTTTTGAATTTGTAAAATGTTGTATGAATGTACAATAGTTTCAGTGGAAGGTATACGATGACGATCATAGCAACTATTTCTCAAAATTCATGCAAAACATTGTAAACTGAAATAATACATGTGTGTTTTGATTACGAAATTTAAAAAGTTGAACAAATATTCATGAAATTTATTTGTTAATTTAAAGAAACGTCAATTACTAATGTTCATTTCAATTTGTCCACCGTAAACCACAGACCAATGAAGATGGGAATCTCATAGACTTTTAGTACGGAGCCTATAACTGTATAATATTACTCACTCAGTGGAAGGAGCTTATTAAAATGTATGTGTCTTTAGTCAACACATGAACGTATAATATGTCTGACTGAAATGTATTCTCATGACTCATGATGGCTTTTACACATCAAAAGCATGGACAAAAATTTTGTCATTTTATTTCATTTGATGCTCAAAAGCAAATACATATAAATAAATAATTATAACTTGGAGTGGAGAGACATGTATTTATATGAAAGTTGAATTTTATCGACGTGATGGAAAGTCAACTTCAATGCCATGCTCGTAATTTGCTTTCACTTACAATTAGTCACAATTTAAAATAATGAAATTTAGTTCATCACTAAAAATTGTGGGGATGGAAAGAATTCTGCGCAGTACTCGATATCGATAATATTGTAATGCTTCTCTGACTCTCTCTCTCTCTCCCTCGTCTGTCTTTGCAATAATTTACACGCCATTATAAGTTGTCCTTCAATCCATATGTTATTTATTAAGCAAAAATTGATCCATGTCTACGTATACACTTATTGAACGACTCCAAAATGTCTGCTCCAATTAAAAATATTCAATAAAATTATGGAAGTCACGGCAGGGCGTTAGAAAAACACTATACATACATTCTATATTTATATCTCTCCAAGTTTTAAAGACATTAAAAATTCGATAAGTTCCAAATGTATGTGGTACCCACCTAAATGCTTTTAAAATTGTACAAAGTCGAAACGTGTTGACCCCTGTCAAAATAATATAATAGAGCTAAGAGTAAATTCTAGCTAGCTAAATTTGATGAAGACCTATTGAATGCGAGTGGCATATAAAATAATTCTAAGCGTTCAGTGGTAAGACGCAAATTTACTAATAACCCATTCCTCAATTGGGGATAGCTTAACTGAGAAGAAAATTTAAAAACATGCACCCTTCAAATTAAATGCCTTTCTTTACCAGTAAATGCGTAATGATTTTTTGCTCTCTCGTTGGAGTATCGCAGCAAACTTTATTTGTAACTTTTGAACAATCTGTTGCCTTTCTCGGCTCAAGATTCAGGGAGGGTTATGGGTTTTAAAAACCTGGCTAGGATATTCTTCTGGCATTAAAGTAAGATTAAGATTATCATTTCCCCACGTAGGTAGGTAAGTCCTATAAGACATTTTCCCACGCCATATTCCGCATACCTACCTACAACCAACACGGTATGCGCATGTGTTCGATGTATTCACATGTATATTTCCATAATTATAATTGACAAATGTATTGTTTACAATATTAAAATGTAATATACTCAAGACAATGGAGACTATCATCACTTACGTAATTATTCACAGTAAATTACATAGTAGTCGGAACTAATTTCTATAATTGAAACTTTCAACTACTACATGACTTAATTTCTGTCTATAATAATTTCGCTCCTTTTTATTTCTACTATTTAACACATACAATCCTATCAAAAGGCTAAGTCTAGATATGTGTGAATAAATTCGTCTATTCTATATGGCCATACAGACTCTTGTTGTGTAATTCAAATTTAGCATTTCTTTGAGACTGAGCTGACAGAAAACTATTAAGTAATGATTGTGTCATCAAAGAAAGCTTTTTGTCAGGGCAGAATTTTAAGCTTTGGCAGAAACAAAAAACCTTAAAAAATATGTTTCTATGTTATTCCCCAAAAAAGTGGAATTCAAGACAATGTAGCTCATCAAATGTAATAACGAAACAATAGCATCAAAATAAAGGCAGCAGCAGACATGTACAGTATACTGTATATATGTACCATACAAATTAGTCACACATCTATTGAAGGGCTCTTCCCACTAACGACAAGTTTACATGCAGATCCTATTTATCCTCCGTGTACGCAACCATATTTCAGTCACCTATGTATACTTCAAATAATAAATCCATCCAAACAGAACACCGGCATAAGCATCTCTTAATATATCTTTCACAGCTTTTTCAAAGATTGACTCCAATACAAACATAAACAAACAATACAATCGTCCCACAAACATTATTTAAATGTGATTTAAAAATTGAAATCAATCGATGTATAACGATGAGGAAGCATAGAAGTCGACCAAGAGGTGGAGACAGGTGGGAGACAATAATGCAAACGATGAATGTTACTCAATGGCATAATATATATTATGTTCCCTTCTGTTAGTTTTATTGCTTATTAGAGTCAAGAACAATTGGCCGACTGCTTGTAAGAATGTTTGACTACCGAAAAAAACATGTATACACATTTCATCTCATAGTTTATGCATGTATACTATACTGAGCTTACCAAAATCAAGCGATAGCGGTACTACGCTCGACTAACGCATTTGCTGCTCTTTACAAAATTAGAAATAAATATATAGTCAGTCGTAGTTTGGAGACTGGAGACAGAGGCTCGCACTCTATTGTTTATACACGTTCAAACATGTACATTTTCTAATTCTGGTCCCTAATTGCAACCGCCGCGCCGGCTGCTTACATTCGTATTTGTTAAATGGTTTTGAAACTCTCAAAGTTGAAGATTGAGTCGATTGAACTTGAAACTTTGCAAACCAAAACACACTGTTCTTATACATCGCCTCGTTTCAGCTATACAGCTGGTATTATTATGAGGGTCAGTATCTGTATCTCTCTGGTATCTGTGGGCAGGCATGAAAGATTGTGCGGGATAGTATAGTATGGTATTTAATATTTAACCCATGACAACGAAAGAAGCTTGTACTACACTCTGAAACATCTCTCCTGCCACAGCGATAAATTTGTAGGCATACTAACTCTAATTAATATAAACAGCACAGTTTACTTACACTAAATAAATCCTTCAAAACAATTTTAGCTTAGTCTCGACCTAACTAATGCAAAACATAATAAGAGTAAAATTGTAAAATCCACAGTATAGTATAAAGGATCCCACAATATTTGATGGAAGCTGGTAAACATTAAATTAGACCCCGTTATTGAACTCAAATAAAAATATAGAAACATATTATCAGCTGCTTTATATTTAGTCAACGATCCTGATGACCAAAATTGATAGTAGACGTTGTACATTAAGTTTATGGTTAACATCAAACAGCACCTTTAGTTATCTTTTAAAATGATGATACAATGTCATGGTCAAACTATATTCTCCAGTCAAAACTTATGTCAAATATCAACACATACAAAGATCACTTACAAAATTATACGCACACATACAAAGGTTTAGCAATATATATTTTTTCTTGCCTTGAATGCCACTTGACTTAACTGACTGCACACACCCCAACACAACTACTAAACCTTCTCAATGTTTCTCATGTCCTTATAGTTAGAGCAGTTCTATGATATACAGGAACAGATATCTGGATTTGAATGTTGGAATTTAAGAGTAAAGCATTTTCCAACCTCCAATACTTCTAGTGATAACATTGTAATTGAAAGATTCAATTCTGATTCTGGAATTACACCAACATTAGGCATCCAGTTTTTTTTTTT
>JAQFZE010005447.1:0-10296 GCA_034695245.1 Dicyrtomina saundersi
TAAGAATAATTTGCTATAATTTCTCGTAAGGGAGTCAGTTCATCAAACAACACGTATTTTTCTCATTAGAATTATTAGGAATATAAAATAGGAATCATTGGAAAAGACACATTAATTTAAGTAACTACGAAGTCCCATCAAGGAGATGTGTACAATGCGTACAACTAATTTCCTTTAGCTCATAGAATATATTTTCCCACAGATACCATCAAATACTCAGTATTACATGTGAGGCAATAAAGCTTTGAAATTCATATTACAAACTTAACCTGGGTCTCTACGACCATAATTTTATTAGAGTTAGGTCGCCCTAACGCAGAGCATTCGGCGGTGACAGGTGAAGCAGTATTTTGGGTAGAGGTGGAGGCGATCTGAGCGTCCAAGTCTGAAGTTTTTACGGGAAGAAAATCAGGATCAGGATCCCAATTAGTAGCTTCCGTAGGACTTTGAGGGGTGGACCCACACTCTCCTGTGTCGGGCTTAATCCAGTAGTCTTCTTGGTCAGAGGGGATCTCCATCTCCTTGCTATCACTAAAATTTATGTCTATTTGGCTGCGACATACATGGGAAATATTTTCAAGTTATACTTACACCCTATCCTTAACTGAATAATTAATTTTTCCAATTATAAAAATATTTATTAATTATTACTTTTTACATATTTTTTTTAAGACTTTTGAATCGTTAAGTCCCAGATTTAAATTCCGATCGTTGGAGTTTTGATCGATTTTCAGCTTCAAGAATTTCGGTTCAAGGGAACTATTTAAAATTTTTCACATACTTAGTTTTAACTTTAAAATTCAAAGAACTTTAATTTTGATTTCTAGTCAACCGAAATTAAGTAATTATTATTAAATTAATCTTTACGGATTTGTAATTTGGGGATCAACGCAGAAATATTCTGGTTCATTGACCCTACGCAACTTATATAGTTATCAATTAGTTTTACTCCTATGAGTCTCAACTGTTCCTTATGAGTATTTTGTGATAAAGTTTTCTCGCCGTCCCTGCTTTTGATTTTCTGCGAGCTTTTGGGAGTCCCAGGAGTTTCAGATCGAGGGCTCTGGGTCAAGAATTTTTGGACCGCCCGGTGTGATCTGGTTATGGCTCTTGTTCGTCTTTGGCTGTCAGAGAGGAGGCGGGGAGTAACTTTACGGCGTCTCCTACGAGACTTGGGAATTTTGGAGATTGCGGAAGCTTGGTCCGCGGTTGTACCATAATAATCAGTATCTTTGGACTGAGAATCTGATATTTCACTTTCAGATAAACTTTCGGCTTTGTCTCCCGAGGAAGTTTTAATTTTTAGAGTATCTGGATGTTCACCTTCATCCTCTGTGGGAACCCAGTAAGTCAGACTGGATTTTCCCCGACGTGTACTACGTTTAAGATGAAAGTTCGAATTGATTAATTCAATTGTATCAGGTTTTGGTTTTTCCGATTTTCTGCTAATTAGAGTAGGAATTAAAATTTTGCTCCCGCTGGATTGACAATGGGCGAAAACCTTTGGCGAAAGATGATTTCGGAGACCTATTTTGTTCCCCCGGACTCAGTCCAGATTCCTGGGACTGGTACGGAGCAAATGAAGCAATTGGACTCAGGATTTCTTCGCCCAAGCTTAAATAAGTCTGAGTTAACTTAGAATCTAACGGATTTAATTCTGAACAGGTTCTGTTTTCACACTGGGTCGAGCTCGTTCCTGGACGTTCTACACCCTGCAGAGCGGTGAAAACATTACCTTGAGTCGAGCTTTCGGTGAAAGCTCCGATCTCTACACTCTTTGTCTAATTATTTGGTTGTGAATTTGTGTTTTGACTTACTTCTAAGATTTCTTTACTGCTTGGAAAATACAAAAACTTATTGTGAGAAATAAATTTCAGTGGCTGTAAAAATGGATTTACTGAAGGTGGACCTAGTCCACTTTTTAAACTTAGCGTGGATGAGCAATCTCTTTCCCCAGTCGAACTGGCGCAATTGCCCTCTACACTTTAGGTAGGGAAAGATCTTTCTAATTGAGTCGAGCTTGTGAATTGCGGTTCACCCTCTACACTCTTTGGGTGGAGACAATTCTGTCATTTAATCGAGCTTTCGGAGCGAACTCCGATCTCTACATTCTCGGAATTTTGGGTTTGTCCGATTAGCCGAGTCGATCTCATGAAATTATGCACATGTTCAACACTCTTTTGGCTTTCGGAAGTGGTTGATGAAGGTAATGTTTGTTTAAAGTCAATGTTCGTGGCTGTAAATGATGCAGTTTGTCAAATTTTGGGGTGTTTTGTGTCCAGGCGTCAAGATTTTGAGATCTCAAAATCTTCACTATCCTGTTTATAACCCGCAGGCGTTCGATAGAACGCCGACTCATTAACGATGCCTAGATACCAAGAATTCTTAGACTACTGAAATTTTTCTTTGAAAGATTTGGCGGAAGATTAGGTTATGTGAGAGAAAATCGTGCACCCAATATTATGTCAATGTTAGGGTGTAAGATGGGTTGGTTTTGGTGAAACTTAAACTTTTGGACTTGTAAGATGAGGCTCACAGGATGAATTTAGTACAGGTTCTATTGTTTCCAAGGGCCAAGCTCGTCCCTAGACGTTCCACACCACTAGTAGCGAAGACAACAGTACCTTGGGTCGAGCTTTCGGAGGAAACTCCGATCTCTACACTCTTTGCCTGATTTCAATGTGGAATTTTAACTATTTTGAGATTCAAAACTATTTTTAATATATCAACGTATTACAGTTTATTATGTAGCTTAACTTAGCGGGTTAAATGAACGGTTTTTGAAGTGGACTTGCTTGTCCACTTTGAATAGTGTAAGAGGAATAGAAATTTCGTTCCGCAGTCGAACCGGCGCAATTGCCTTCTACACTTTGGGTAAAGAAAGATTTCTCTACTCTAATGAGTGGAGCTCGTGTTTACACGTTCTACACTCTGTGGGGGGAAAAATCTGGTCAATAAGTCGAGCTTGCGGAGCGAACTCCACTCTCTACACTCTCTAGATTCATGGATCCATTTAACTAAGTCGATCTAACGTTTATACGTCCGTGCTCTACACTTTGTAAGGCTAAATGGCTTCGCTTCATGTAGTTGATCTCGCAATATTGCGTTCTACACATTCAGCGGGTTTTGGGGTTCACCTTCCTGAGTCGATCTCGTAGGAAATAGGCTACGCTCTACACTTTTATAGGTTGGTGATTGTGGCGAAAGGTTTAGGAAGAGGATGGGTTTGTTTTTTGTCTGTATTCAGATTTCAGAATTTGTGAGAAACAAAAATTGGAATATTCTCTTCTTCACCCCCAGGCGTTTGACAAAACGCCGACAGCTGTCGCTAATCGGGATATAGATAGAAAATTAAAGAATTCTCTAAGTCATAGTCAAGAGAGGTAATAGTAATAGTTACAGGTTAAAGGTTACAGAGATATGGTAATGTAACTTATTGTCGCTCTGTGAATTTATACTTCTGATGTGGGTGTGTAAATACATAATGTGGTCGGTATTGTATAAATTACAGTAAAGTAAAATTTGACATGTAATGATGGTAAAGTATGTTAAGGTTACCTATCAAGTGTATTTCGGGGGCGGTTGAGATCTACCCGAAATGTTATGTGGGTGTGTGTTTTGGTTGCCTATCAAGTGTATTTCGGGGGCGGTTGAGATCCATCCGAAATGTTATGTGGGTGTGTGTTTTGGTTGCCTATCAATTGTATTTTGGGCGCGGTTGAGATCCACACGAAATGTTATGTGGGTGTGTGTTTTGGTTGCCTATCAATTGTATTTTGGGCGCGGTTGAGATTCACCCGAAAATTTTATGTGGTTGTATGTCGTCGTTTCTTATCAAAATGTGAGGTAGAGGCCTTGAGGCCCACCCGAATATTTATATATTGTAAGGGTATACAGAAAAATTAGTAGTAGTGTTGGTTGTGAGTGTTGTGAGTTGTTAATGCATGGCAAGTTCCGCCAAGCATAGAAAACGGAGGGCGTGGAGCCACAGCATTGTTACGGAACTTAAGTACGATGCGCCCACGGACTTGTCCTGAGCAAATCTAAAATGAAGTTGGTTAAAAGTCAGATCCTATTGATAGTATAAAAAAAGTTTGGAATTACTAAAGTGATTACTGAACGGATTATGAGTAAAAATAATAGAGGTATGACATATAGTAAAATTGAGATTACAGGACTGTCGGATTATTTTAAATCGTGTACTGAGGTAAATGATAATATTAGATTCCTATTCTTCTATTTGAAAGATAAATGGTACTCATTAGGCTCTCTGTAATACTATTCCGATTAACTAAATTTCCCGCAGAAATCAGAGCTGCATTACGTAAAATTCCGTTAAGGAAGTTTCCGATGTGAAGTCGAGAGTTGGATGAGTGAGGTCATGCCACAATGGTCAGTGTGGACATGAATTGAGGGGCTATCAATTTGGCTCTGCTGTTTGTACAATTCATGAACGATGCGAAGAATTCCGTCGAAGGAATAGACCACGTCATTTGGCGGACCTGATGAGTAGAAAGGAGTGAGAGCACTAACTCTTTTTGCTCCTTAAATAAATGCTTTGAACTGATCCCGCACAACAAATGCTAGCAAGGAACGGAGTTCCACAACACGGAGACGCTAGCGGTGGGGCATTGGAAGCAAAACAATTTACATAGTAAGACGGTGCAGCACGATGATTTGAAAATCAAGTTTCAAAATGAGAGGGAAAGAATAGTAGTGACAGCGTTTGGTTTGAGTATCCATAGATCTGACGGTGAAACGTTAGGAATAGATGATGATTTAGGAAATTTGGGTGGGAAAGAAATAATAAAAAGGATGTATTTAATAAGTGAAATCTTTCTCGTCAATTCCGTCATTATGAATACTGTGTATCGGTGTAAAGAATCTTGAAGTAGTAAAAACAAATTTTCAAATAAGAATATTGAAAAGTTATTGTAGAACTCGGAATGATCACAGAAATATGACAAAAATAATTTTACTAATAAAAAAAACGGCGCGTATTGCCTTGATCCAATCCAAATGAATATGGTAATATCTTTTAGAATTTAGATACATGACGGGTTATTGTTAACCCCGAGATGCTGAATTTTGAAAAATTAATTTCTAATGAAACAGGAGAGTTCTATCGATTGTCGGAATTTGCCATGAAGTATTTTAGAATGTAAATGTGTGTCACTAGTTGTGTATAAGTATGTTAACCGGAATGAAATCAAATCTGGAGTGAACATTGAGTCTGTGTGGGATTACCAAGGTAGTGTAAAAGATTTGGGTCAAGATAAGTGACGTAAAACCTATTTAAACAAATAATGAGAGAATCTTAAGTGAAAAAGGGTTTTGAAGTAAACCATAAAAATGGAACACTGGAATACTGGTATAATTATACAGGAATAGATTGACTGGAATTTTTAAATTACGCGAAGAGAATCGCTACATCCGTGGAGGACATTGTATCGGGTGAGTTGGTATGGGAATTGCTAATAACTGTCGGACATGGCGAACAAGTGTGAGGACATCCTCTAAGGGAAGAGTTACAGTGGGTGGAGGTTGAGGATTTTGAGTATGGAGTGGTATCGGCGTAGCAAACTGCGACTGCCGCCCCAACTGATCACCTATAATTTAAATTAATTAGAGCAACATGGCTACGACTTGAGTATAGGTTTGCCCTCCCGCTGGCGCGACATCAAGAGAACTACTAAGTGTAGTATTCTTGCGGTCACGGGCTTGGGGCTTACCTCCTGTCCTATCCGGTCGAGCCGGAGGACATGGGACGCCCTGTTTCTGTTAAAAGAATGCGACATCTGCGGGTATTATGCCACTCACTGTTACACTTAAGGCAATTGAAGCGACCTTTATCATTTTTGGTCTGTGCCTTCTTAGCTTGAGCGTACATGGAGGTGTCGGCGCATTGATATTCTAGACCGTCCGGTGCGACGTAATAGTCGCGGTTAATAAGGTCACTCGACTTCCTTTGATAAGGATGAAGAGAAGTTGGATTCGGGCTCGGTGTGACTTCGAGACCCTTTGAATAAGTTTTAGGTTGGCCGTGTGGGGCCGCACCAGGATTATTAGACGTAGTTTGATGAGATTGGTTACGTTGAGCTCGGTTTATGTGGCGTGGAAGAATGAGGCTGAGAGAATTTATACCTGTTTCATTCTTTACCATCGATTTGTTATTGGAGGATGTTGCATTCAACTTCATTTTGGCCCGTACATAGACGTATGACCTGTCGAACCTGCGCTCTAAAGCGGCGATAATTTCATCCCGATCTTAGGGGTAGGACATATTTGGTTCCCACGCTGTAGTAGCGGTGTCATCGTCGGAGTGATTTTCTGGCACTCCCGGAGGAGGCAACGGTTTCACCTGTTCACGCCGGCTCGTCAGAGCAGGATCATGAAGGTAATGAGACATAGGAGCAGCGTGACCCGTATGACGTCCTGGATGGACCTCAGATGTATATGTAACTAAACGGGGATAAGTGCTAGGCACAATGACTGGTCTTGTAGGCGATAGTGGTTGCTAGGGATTTACTTTTTGGACCACTTTATGACTATTTGTTTGTAGTCTGGTTGATGGAGTTTGTAACGCTCGGAAACCACCAACTAAATTAGGAAGAGTACCCATGGATTGAGGCGGAGTTTGGTAGCAAACAGGAGTTTCGAAGCATATATGATGTATATGACCGTGATCCACATAATATTGTCCACCGGGTTGAGGCAAATTCTGGCATAATTCTGCGGACGGGTTGATCCGTCCTACCTCTTTCGGGCGGAGCTGCACTAAAGGTTGTTGTCGGTGAAAGGGATACGCACCGTGTCCCCGTTCGACGTCGTCTATATAATTTCTTACAGTTTTTTCGAAAATCGCCCTAGTATCATTAGCGATTTGGATCATGTCCAGATAGAACTGATCACCTAGTCCCTGGATCATTGCATGAATTTCAGATGATGTATTTGGTTGATATTCTGGAACCGCAAGATTAAGATTCGGAATTACAGTCCGATTCAGATCGGATCCCTCGTCCCGATCTGCGTTGTGTTGTAAACCACTAAGATTCTGAGAGGAATGTTCCTCCCCTCCGGCTTCAGCCATGTTAGAGGGAATAGGAGATTCCGAATTAATTGAAAAATTGAATGAATAATTGAATTAAAAGAAAAAAAATATTTGAACTTCCTGAATTTTACTGACGGAGAGGAGTGGGTTTGACCTACTTATCGTAAAGAGGACTGACCTAAACCTAAAAAAAAGGTTATTATCGCCGCAGCAGTTGAGGATCTTTTTATAGAATAGATATGATTGAAGCAAAGGTTTTGACAGAATACAAAGGCGGTGGTGTTAGATATACTCACAATAATTGGCAAAAGGAGGAAGGCAGAGCGGTATTCAATGCGGTGGAGTCAAAGGTGTTCGCATTTATATTAAAAACAGTGGGGCAGATCTCATGGCAAACACAACACAAAAGGGGAGATGGCGGCGGAGCTGGTAACAATGATTATAAACTGTGACTGAGATGAATTTCTAAGTGATATTGAAAGCCGTTCTGTTGACAATAATAATTATTCGAGGCAGGATATATTCTTTGTAACACAAGACTAAACAGGGTTGTGGCGGAACTGCTAACGTTGATTGTTTGAGAGTGAAGGTGGAGGGTTAGCTGTTGATGAGTAGTAACGTTGTAGGCGGAGGAGGTGGAGCTGTTGATATGTAGATTGAACTCTTTAGCGGCAGCGCTGTTGGCGTATAAAACAAACAGTGAACAGTGGTGGCTGAGCTGTCTGGCGACACCAAAAGAGGTAATTAGGTGATTGATTTTAATAACTAAGCACAGACATAAACAATACAAAATTTAATAGTTTTTAACGTACCTTTGAGGTACATCACTATTGTTACCCATTGAAATTTATAAAGTCCAAAATCAACATTTCCCTTTAATAGAGAACTTTTTTCCTTAGCGTTTGCAAGGTACCATAAGAATGTAAATGTTGATATAATTACACAATTAACTACTATTTAGTAACGAATGGATGCTGAAAATGTTGTTGCTCTCTTGAAAAATGATTAAATGTACACAGTATTTTATTTACATGTTTTTTAAATAAACAAAATGCTCCAATAAAGCGTTCGTGAGAAAACAAAAAATTATATTTACTTGTTAAAAAGATTTATAATACTTTCTTCACATATTTTTCTAATATTAAAATTTTCTGTGCAAATGGACCATTTTGCTATTCGTAAATAAATGGGAATTAATGTCTTTTAAACCGCGACGAAACTCCTGATTTAACAAAAGTTGAAAATTTGAATAAATTACGTAGTAAAGTATGAGTAGTAGAGATTCAAGGTGTCCATACTATTATATCTAGTCACTTGCTTTCACATTGCAAGATGTTTTGTTGTTTGGACTTTTAAGTATTTAAAATTCGTTTTTCGTGTAATTGTAGTGTACAAACTTTTTTATATTGTTTATTAAATGCAAAAAAAAATTGTTATGTTGTTTGAGTATAAAAAACATCCTTTGACTTGTAATACTTATATTTTAAAAAAGTATAAAATGAAGTTTTTATTATAGGATCTAAATCAAGCATCATTTTGTTTACAATATTAAAAATGGCGTATTCATTTAAATTACTTTTTTTAATTTAATTAAGTTCTTAAAGTATTTATACTTTTATTATCTTCTAAGTTTATAAGATTGAGATAGAATCAACAAAAGCAGCCTGCATAATTTAGAAAAATTAAAATTTGTATTTTATGCCACAATGTGGCCTTCCTATTTCTTTTCTAATTTCAACAATAATTATTGTATAATTAAATTGAATTGTTTGTGTACCAAGACTGTAATCTAAACCGCTTTTTTTAAACACTTAATAATTTATAGGTTTTAATTCTTGTTTTAATCAAAAAAATACCTCTAACTAAAGCCAATTTTCTGACATTGGTTAGAATAATTCACATTTTTCGTGCAACCAAATTTAAGCATTTTGATAAAATGTACAAAATACACTATTTACATATTGGTTTAAAAAATATAATGCCTATATTATTCCACAATTTTAATTTTCTTTACACATGGATAATTTTCCTCATAGGTAAAAAAAGTGTAAAATAGTCTTATTATTTGAAGTAAAAAAAGCTTAGTCAAAATTAATTCCTGCCTATCTACAGTTTTTTAAGACCTTTACACTTTACATGTTGTGGAGTTTCTAATTAATTTTAAGGCTTTTGCATTCAAAAACTGTAAAATTAAGCTAACATATTGTCAGGTACCTTCGACCTATAGAATATTAAAGTAAATTTTTGATATAACTTCCTCTTTTGTTACATAATTTAACTAATTTCTGTCAGCAAAGACCACATGGGATAATTTCAAGCTTTACGGTACTTGCTGCTTTTAAGAGGCATTGTAGGTACGTTATTTCTACTTAGGTTTGTACACTGTGAAACCTGTATTAAGGAACAAAAAAACATGTATGTAATTCGCACATGTTTATGATTGTTACAGTAGTAATTGGTGTAGGTTGAATAAAAAGAAAATAGGTAATATTATGTAATTGATTATGTGTAAATATGCACAAATGTATAAACATGTAATATAAACATAGATCAATTTGCGAGCTTACCCTCAAAAATAGTTGCAACGCATGCACGACGAATACAGGAACTAATTACTTTGCGTTAGCTCTATATTTTCCTTGAGCTTTCTTCTTGTCGTAAAAAACGTGGCAAATAGTAGCACAATTTGCATTCCAGTTATGTATGAAATGACTTCAAGTTTGTTTAAGTGTGATTGCTGTAATTAATAAATGAATGTAGTTCACTCATCAAACACAAAATTATCCAAAATATCTACAATCCGCTGTTAAACGTACCCGTGGCATTCTCCTAGTCATAAATTGGTATAGTGATATTTCATTATTAAAAAATCCGGCACTTCGCGCCGGATTAGTCGACCGGAGGCGGGCCCGCAGTAGATGCTGAGCTTCAACAAAGACGCAAGACAATTTATGTTACGCTTAAAGATAATATAGGATTTATAGAAGCTCCCCTAAAATTAATAGGCATATACAAATGTGCGTAGCATGTTGTTGAATATAGCTGAAAAGGTTTTATAAATTGCACCATTTGCAAATGACGTCATTTATGGAGGCTCCCCCACCATTACTAAGCCATATATGAAAGTCATGCCACTCATCTTCACTTTCGTCTACATAAAAATTAGTACTCAGTCAGAAATATTTCACAAATTATAGCGAGAAATAAAAGAAAAAAATACGAGAAATTATAGCAAATTATTCTTT
>JAQFZE010005448.1:0-10294 GCA_034695245.1 Dicyrtomina saundersi
AAACAGCAAACAGAGATAAATCAGTAATTACTTGACTTTTACAGTAAAATGAAGATGTTCATTCGTTCACTATATGGTGAGATATAAATAACTGTGAGCAGCAGTTGTGATTTCTGATACATAAAACATCAAATGCAGTGACAGTGACAGGCTAGAAAGTTATTAGTTATAGTCGATAGTTGTGTTGTGCAGCAGGTACGTAAATTAAAAATAAATTTGAATTATTTTGTTCAATTAACAAGCTTGCCATTAGCATGTAATAATGAATTAGGCTTTATTTGATTCCTGTAAATCTGCAGGAAAAACTTGACTTGCTTATAACAGCTGACAATCAACAGTGGTTGGTAGTTTGGTAGTAGATTATTTATTAATACACTTTGGAAAACTATATTTTTACTTTTACCCTCAGCTCTCGGGCATCGGGTATTTAAATTTAAATTTTGTCCGAGTAATTATGAACAATATGTTTAATTTCTTCATTATCAAACAATTTTGTGTTGGCTAAGTACAATTATTACAACTATACTGTACTGTCAGCTGTGGACTGTGGACTATATTTGATATTCACCTTTATGTATATATTAATTTGTACATATAGGCAAATAAAAAATGTACTACATTTAAAATACATAGCATTATTTATATCTTTATACGATATTTACTCTCTTTTGACAGTACCGCTATACCTGATACCTTAGGCTGGAATCTATTTCGGACTAGTGTGAATTTTTTCGTTTGCTGGAGTTGAAAGTTTTTCAAGTAGTGTTAAAAATGGCTTCTGGAGAACCCCATTTCCATTTGAAGACCCCTATTGTGAAAGCTGTGATTCTGATAGGAGGTCCCCAAAAAGGTGATTTAATATTATTTGTTATTATTTGTTATTAAGTATACAGCGATTAGTTGTTGTAGGTAAGCAATATAGACAGATTTGTCAGAATTATAAATTCTTTAACTTGCTAGATTGTCAATTGTGTGAGTGCCTGTGTGTTGGACATTCATTTACCTAGTATCTATGGGTTTACACTTTAGGAACGAGATTTCGTCCTTTGTCATTGGATGTTCCAAAGCCACTTTTTCCTGTTGCTGGAATTCCTCTTGTTCAGCATTTGATTGAATCATGTGCTCAAGTTCCAACTTTAAAGGAAATAATAATACTTGGAAACTTCCCATCCGCTGATATCGTACCTTTTCTAGCCGAAATTAGTCCTCTGTATGACCAAGTGAAAATTCGTTACTTACAAGAGTACGCTCAGCTCGGTACTGCTGGAGGAATTTATCATTTTAGAGACCAAATTAAAGCTGGCAATCCATCCTCTTTTATTCTAATCAATGGAGATGTTTGTGGAGACTTCCCGCTTCAAGAAATGCTTACATTTCATTCTGAACCCACTAGAAAGAATTTGATAACCATACTAGCTACGGAAGCTACTAGAGGACAATCCGTCAACTACGGTTGCATAGTAGAAAACAAGGACACGCATCAAGTAACGCATTATGTTGAAAAACCGGAAACATTTGTTTCAACCCTCATTAGTTGTGGTGTATACGTATGTTCAATTGACATATTCCCCATCATCGCTAAAATATTCTCTCAGAAGCAGGCTTGCTACTATTCGTAAGTCATTAACAGTTTTTTTTTAAATTACACTGCAAAAAATATGAGATACATTCGACATATATATAGTAAAGTAATGCTAAGTATTATCTGAATATCACAATTTGTCAATTACCGCTTCTTTTTTATTCATGAAGCGCGTTGACTTTATCCAAATAAATTATAAAAATAATGCATACCTGCTTGGTTGACAGTGGAATGTTTAGATTTTTGTCTCAATTTAAACTTATTTTTGAAAAATAACCTTTTCTATTTTTGTAGTGGTGAAAGTGAAACAAATGGAGAAAGCTGGGAATCCATAGCATTGGAGCAGGACATTATCAGGCCACTAACAGGCTCTCAGGGACATGTCTACGTTTTCCATTCGAATCGCATGTGGTCCCAAGTTAAAACAGCTGGTTCTGCAATTTATGCTAACAGGCAGTATCTGGATTTGTACAGAAAACGGCAGCCCCAACGGTTAATTGGGTTTCAAGGAACGACAAAGGCCCCATTTCAAGTAATCGGTGACGTTTACATTCATCCAACGGCTCAGATTCATCCTAGTTGTGTGGTACGCTTTTTGATCTTGATCCAGAGAAATAATTACTGCAGGTTGTAAATAGCTTTTGTGAGTGTTGTGACATTGACTGTGGTCATCCTTTCTTGTTCTCGTGTAGATTGGTCCTAATGTCAGTATTGGTAAAAATGTGGTTGTTGGCGCTGGGGTGAGAATAAGAGAATCCATCATCCTCGGAGACTCAGTTATCCAAGAACATTCCTTGCTACTGTACACTATTGTCGGCTGGGATAGCTCTATCGGGAGGTGGACGCGAATTGAGGGGACTCCATGCGATCCAAATCCTAATAAGCCGTTTGCTAAAATGGAGAACGTAGCACTTTTTAATGAAGAAGGGAGACTAAACCCATCAATAACAATTTTAGGTATTTTTCGTCTTTAATTTTTAACTAGCTATTATTTCATTAATCCATAACTTTCATGTTAGTCATTTTTGGTATCAATTTTGTTGTTTTCCACACCAGGTTGTCATGTTCGAGTTCCATCTGAAGTCGTGGTTCTGAATTCCATCGTCTTGCCTTACAAAGAACTAACTCGAAGTTTTATGAATGAAATCATTTTGTGAAGAAGCCTCTATAGTTGTAAACCAGTTTTACTTTATCCTTATGTTTTAAATCTTTAAATAAGTGTTATATTTAATCATTGCAAATTGTTTGAAAATAACAATCGTTCTTAAGTATAATAATATAAGAAAAATTAAAAGGATCTTTTGGTTTGTTTAAGTAACAATATTAAGCATTTAATTCCTTTATAATGTTGTAAATTGGACATGTTTATTCTCTCTTATTGAACTATTTCTGCCAATCCTGTATTTTAAAATAATTGTTGACCAAATCTAGTAATTATTTACGTAGTTTGACTACCTTAATATCCTTATTTTACTATACCAATTAGTGCCCAATTACAGTCATTAGTCATTAAAAATCAGATCGAAAATAATAAAATGAAAGGACCACAATTTTTTGTCTTCGCTACGACCGAAATTATTGTCTCTTTTACCTTTTTGTGTATCTTTACTGCCTACTATGAATGCTACCTTGGTATTTTTTGATGTTGGTTTTCGTTGGTTTACTTGGTAGGACCCTGTTCTCATAGATACTTTGGGTTTGAATGAACTCCCATTGTTTTTAATTTATTTAAATATTTAATTTTTAATGTAAATTATTTTGTTACTATCCAAAAACGAAAACAACAATGACATTATTTTTAAGTTAAAAATGAAAGCGTACAAGCGATGAAAGCATGAAAGTTAAATAAATATCTGTAAAAATTGTAAGCGTGGTTAGACTGTTACTAATATAGTTTATTAATTTAGTAGATTAGACTTAGCGACCCTATTCAACGTCTGCCTGCATCTTGATTTCAGGGGTATTCATCGTTAGTATGAAATAAATTCAGGAAATTCTGAAACTTTTTCTAAGGAGAATAGGAGAAAATTCTTTGTTAGTCGAATTACTTGCTGCTCTGTCGTGGTATAAATGTATTATCTAAGCCAAATATGATTTCCATATTTGGCGTTGGCTGATAAGGGGTCATCAGTCATTTTGTCGTATGTTTATTTGCTTTAATTGGACTGACGCAAGTAAGTGACATCGTGGTTTAGTATAGTTCGTTGCTCGGAACCGGAACCTTAGAGCTATGTGCTCGTGCTCAAAGCCGAACAAACAATAAACTTAAGCCCTTTAAATATTTTAGATCTATTTATTTAATCTACTTAATTTAATCTACTTAATTTAATCTACTTAATCTTGAGCTCATGTGTGACACCAACTCATTTCTAGTCGATTGAACTCTATTCGTGTTAGTATTCACTGCAAAATGGCCGACATACGTAGAGAATGCGACTACATTTCCGGCTGGATGGCTGGTACGTAAGAAGTCAGGTATTAACACAGCTCAACCATACATCAGTTATCGTAAAAAAAATGCATAAGGTACTGTAATTAAATTCCAACAGGGATGGGAGGAGTACTCGTAATAAATCCGTTTGATGCCATTAAAACAAAGCAGCAGCATTTGGATATTGGATTTAAAGATGGTGCCTACACAATTAAACGGCTCGAAGGTTACGGAGGTAAGTTAACATACTATCATCATAACATTAAAATCTGTCATCTTGTTATTTCAATTCTGAATTATTAAGTTTCTTATAGATTCTATTGTTTTAAAAAGGTTAACTTTTTCAAGCTCATGCAAACTGCACTATTCTTACCAGAAATGAGCAATGTATTGTCTTGCTTATGCAATGAACTGTTTCATTGCTCATCTCTGTTTGCTATAAAATATTGACATTATATCAATAACCTCCCCTTGGCAGGCTTCTTCCGGGGTGTTGCACTTCCCTTGCTCGTGAATGGTATGCTGAACGCCATGTATTTTACAATGTATGGTGAAATGCTGAGTTTACTAAGATTGCTTCGAAGCTCTTCCACATCATCATCTCAATGTGTTTCCAACAATACTGATTCTGATTTCTTTTCCAAAACGGTTCCACACAACATCGGAAAAATTGCAGATGTCGTACGTACATTACAAGTACCAAGCGTGTATCTAATTCCTACTATCCAATATGAATAAAGCCTTTAAGTTGTTGTTTTTGAATTAACTCATGGGGTCACAGCCCAAAAAATCAAAATGTAAAACAATAGACTGTGTATTTGCTGGCGCAGTCGCCGGTGTATTCCAAATGGTGATTGCGTGTCCTGTTGAAGTGATTAAAGTAAGGCAGCAAGCTTATGGAACTATAGCGGGGAGTGCATTCACTTGCCTTATCAATATTTACCATGTTAAAGGAATTAAAGGTCTATATAAAGGATTCATTCCGATGGCCTTACGGTCAGTCACAGTTTTTGTTTTCAAGATGTAAATATACAAAAATTATAATAATATATTTGTCTCCACCATAAAAACATTATTGAACGTAGGTATTTTTTAAATTTTTGTAGTAATGTTGGAGGAGGGATGATTCAATCATTCATTTACAAAGGTCTCAACGACCTCAGAGACGAAAAAATAGAAACGGGCACTGACACCCCGTCCCAAAAATTTTTAAGTATATGGTTGAATGCTGGGTTTGCTGGTAATGCGTTTGTGTACTTGTGTCAAACCCTATTGATCAATTCTGTCAAGTTTTTTTTTATATTGGCATTGTTCAGATACTGCATGGCTATTTTATATTGTAGGTATGGTGTCTTGGTGGGTGGTCGCTCCCTTGGATGTCATTAAAACGAAGATTCAAGCGGATGAGCTTACGTCTCCAAAATATAAAGGGACTATTAACTGTGCCAATAAGATAATTGCTCGTAATGGTTATTTGGGACTCTTCCGTGGAGTCATGACTCTGTCTTTTCCCAATTTTATTGTTAATGGGGCGATTCTCCTCATTTATAATGGGACAGACACCATATGTAGATATTACAATTACAAGTACCGCGGTTGACAACAATTTGTGTCCATTCAACCGTTTATTTTCCAATTGAATTTACAATTTGCATTTTTTCCGAACTTATTTATAATTTATAAGCAAAAGGAAATAGCAATAATGTATTCTCTGAATCATATATCATATATCACTTTTACATACGTGCATACGGTAGCTTTCAATAAAGACAAGTGAAAACTGGACGGGTTGTATTAATAATTCGTTTTTCAAGATTTTCAAGATTTTCAATTTGAATTACTCGCTATCAAGTCGTATGGGGTAAAAGGAGCGAACGAACTCATGGTACACAAATAGAGATACATTTTATTGGCATGAAAGGAAAAACACAAACGAAAGACCACAACCTTTAATTTCAACAACCAATTCAATTCATTAGAGATATATTGCATTGCATACTGGGCTGTTGGGCTTTTGACGAAATTGTGTACGCAGTGACTTAATATTAAAAAGCATGTTGTAGCAGTAGCTACCGCTACCTTTCCCACAGCCTTTAACTACTTGAGTAAGTATACGTAAAAGAATCCGTATTCAATCACATTGCATTGGTATACCAGGGTACGTCCAAATGGTGATCAGGTTTATTTTTTCAAAACTTCAAGAACCTGTATCTGTATCTGTATCGTTTTACACATTCAGCTTATAGTAGAGCATATTGTATTATCGCTATAATTGTTTGCTAATCCTTTATACGCACAAAAATATTCAGTGTCTAAAATTAACGCTTGCAAGAGATACCGGTCGTTGTACGAACAGAGTCCGAAAACCTCACGATGCCCCAAGTGTCTTTATTTGCTAAATTAGCATTGAAATCATAGCAAAAGTTGTGACGGTGTTACCCTAAAAATTGTCCTAATGGTGATATATATGAAAAGAGCTGAAACAATTCCTGGTACATTTTTAAAGAACGGAGCTGAAAGTATAAGTATAGGTAGTTCAGACTCTAAGCTATATCACTATCAGTGACATCGATTTTCAAAGGCGGTAATTTTTGTGCGGCGGCTATCGATCATAATTAGGGTGTGATCACCATTAGGACTAACAATACTACAGTTAGTTATTGGCGATTGAGCATTGACAATATATAATTTCATAAATCTAGTCTTCTTGTTAGAACCTCCGCGAAACACCAATCAGGAATTTATATTTATGGTTTGTTCAGCCACAACACAACCATCGCACATGCAGTTTACCGCAACATGCTATGGAATTTGTGTGATTCTCCGTTTTTATCTTGACTATCTCATCCGTATAATAAGTGACATAATATAAATAGCTTTTGAATCAAGAGAAAATTCGAAAAGTACTGCATGTTGAAACTCAATAATAACTATGATTAAACCACATAGGTAATTCGGATTCAGTGGTTTGTAATAATTTCAGCTTAAATAAAATAATATTATTACGCAGTTATGTTATGAGTATGGAACATGGACATTTCTGATGAAAATCCTTGATATAAGTAATAAGCAAAAATTGGCTTTCTCCATTAGAAAGCAGTGGAGACAGTCAGAGAAAGGTACCCGCTCGCCTTCAAGTGTTATATTGGTGTGATTGGAGCTGCGATAGAATGAAACTCCTGGTTAGCTGTCTACTCCTCTTCGGAACTATCACCAAAAGTTTTATTCGCCTGCACCCCGAAAGTGTAACCCAACCTATACCAATTGAGGATTACGCTCAGTCCAGCTTTGAAAACGATGACAAGAGCCATCAATTTACTTATTGTGACCTATACGTTTTTTCCCTGCATCCGGCAAATATTATATCTTCACAGAATCCCATCGTTTTCTTATCAAAACATTTCAGGAGATTCCATATAAAGGCTCGTTGCAATGTAATTGTTATATTTACACCCGTGAAGGAAGTGGAAAAATTTATGGAAATGGTTAAAAAATTTATATTCAAAAACTTTGCTACTATTCAACGGGTTGTCATATTCCTTCCTCCGCATCAACGTGCTTCAGATTTTCAAGTTATATCGAAAAAACTTCGGAAAGATGTGGTTATTATTGAAGATGGAGCTACAAATTTAACACTTTATAGTCACAGTTTGAAGTATTGTCTTGGTGATCCAACTTGCATTCTACACCGTCGAACAATTACAGTTGGTTACCAAGAAATTAGACCTTATTTTCAAGTACAGGGCTGGGTAAAAGGTTTCCCAGAGCTGATGCCTGTTATGAATATTACACCTGAAAATTTAAACGATGTTCGAGGTCGATTTTCTGGAGTTGAAGCAGAAATGATGAAATATATTGTCGAAAATTACAAAGTATCTTTTACCCTCATTCCATGCGAATATGGTAAGGAATTGCCGAATGGAACTTGGACGGGGAAATTAGGCCTTCTTGCAGAAACAAAATTAAATCTGATCATGGGAAGCTTACCTGGAAATTACCGACGTGGCAGAATAGGAACACACTCCGCACAAATATTTACTATTTATTTTACACTGACATCACTGAAACCAGATCAAATGTCAAGCTACCAAGCTCTGCTACGACCGTTCCCCTGGACTGCTTGGTTAACTTTATTAGCATCTATTGGAGTCGTTGGACCCGTTACGTGGTGGGTCACCAAGTGGAATGCTTTATTAACACGGGAGAGTTTAGGAAAGAAACAGGATTCGATTTGGAAAACATGTGGAAATGTAAGCTAAAGGATAACATAGATAGAGAAAGAGGCTGAGAGAGCTTTTTAGAAGTTCGTTTATGTAGTGCTAGTAAATACCAATACTAATGGAATATTCCATTTCAAGGGATCTAAGCAAATGAATTTTGTAGGCAGCTCTGACACTGCTCGTGGAGCCATGGAAGAATCCTCCAAGGGGTCCAGCAATTTTCATCCTTTCTGGCTGGTTTTTAGCAGCCTTAGCTTTGCAATGTCTATACAGTTCTAATTTGATCGCTTCGCTTAGGTAAATAATCCACCATTACGCAAAACATAAAACAGTACCTATTTTTTGGGGCATTATAAGTATAGCATAGTATGTAAAAAACATGACCAACTACTGCCATTCATGTAACTTACGTTAGAAAAATAATATAAATGCAAGGTAACGATTGGGAAATTTTGCATATACAGTATACCTGAAATAGGAGAACCCGTGAATACATTTGAAGATGCTAACGAACAAGGAAAAACGGTACTAGTTAAGACAGGTACTACACCAGAACTGCTACTGAAAAAACATCGCACTCTTGCAAGTTTCAGACTTGTGCACAATAGGGATGAGTATTACGGAACCGATATTTTGAAAAATACAACTAACATCGCAACCTATGATTTAAATACATTTAGGTACTAAATATATGAAAATCATAACATAATAGTAAGATAAACATTGACAATGAATTTGGAACCAACTTGAAAGTTATAATAATCTCACAATGCCCCTTAACCCTTAATTTATTTCTATAATTAATTTCATTCTTACTTATGAAGGTTCAGAGTGTTGTCCACCGGACAAAAACTCAAAGATTTCTACACGTCACCCAAACCTTTCCTAATCATATTTTCTGGATGGCTTTATTCAAAAGAATTTAAGCTAGTGGAAGCAATTGACACAGCTATTCTCCGGGCATCTGATGCAGGACTAACGGGTAAATGGTTTCAAGACCAATTCGTAAGTTTACATTCCCCATCTCTGGCTACTACTGCATTAACACTACTTCATACATATTATTAAGGAATTACTTGAAAACGTTTATAAGATTATAAGAAATTATTGCAGCTTAATGGCTCCGGAAAAAATCGAATAATTAAAAGCAAGCGAGATGAAACGGCTGAGCTAGCACTGGAATTAAAGGAAAAGCCCTTAAACATGTTTCAACTGCAGATTTTGTTCACTTTCTGGATCGTTGGAGCATCGACTTCAGTAGTGGCTTTTGCGGTAGAAATATTCCTACATCGGATATACAATACGGCTCAACTTGAGGCAAAACCCTCCTTGCATCCTTGGGATTATTTGGAATAAAAAAAAGCTGAAAATGAAACATTGCATTGTTCTGGTGATTGGTGATGAATCTGATTGAAAATTTCATGAAAAGATAATAAATGCGAAAGTGGAATGCAAATGCAAGCATGCAAATATAATTCAAGCACAAACAGTTAAGACGTACAACATATACGAAAATAATTGAAAAAGGATGGTCGTTGAATGAAGTCGTTTTGAAGGTAGTCAGTGTGAAAGACGGCAATCTTTTTACCTTGTCCTAGTTATTGCAGAAACTGGAGGCCCGAAAACCATGTAAAACGTGTACGCTACGCAGCGACAGCTCCTCGAGTTCCGCGACCCGCGACTACCCTTGTGAAGGGCAAGATAATCCTGTGGATTTTTTTGGGATTGCATTAGATTAACCATCCGTGACCTGAAAGTGAAAAGTTAAGTACCTGCTGAACCATAATACATTTACTGATATTATGATCATTGGGATCGGGAGCTTATGCTTTCCAGGGAAATAGCCGACGAGACAAAATAGGGAAACGTAATCCACAATTAATTGTTAATAATTCATTTTTTACACTGACATCAGACATCACGTACGTAAACCAGGTAAATCTTCAAGCTATACCAAGCTCTTCTAAGACCGTCTGCATGGTCTCCTTGATTGTCACAGGACCCACGACCTACAGCCCACAGTTGCATAGTGAATCACGAACTATTATGTAGTATGTGGAA
>JAQFZE010005449.1:0-10292 GCA_034695245.1 Dicyrtomina saundersi
TGCAACCGCTTGGTCCTCACTGTCTCCAAATTCAAATCTTATGGTAGGATCCAGAATGTGACCAATTTTTGAAATTGAATCATATGCAATAATATCTACTCTTATAATAGATATTTTTATTATGGGATGTCGTCAGTATCCTAGCAGGTAGTAGTAATATCCCATTGACACTGCCTGTGACGTCATTTATGGATACTCTGCAAATATGTGCATTCATTTGCATACCCTAGTTTACGATATGAATGCATCGGATCGGGTAAATTAGTATACACTATAATTCATTTCAGCTAATATTTTATTTTATCAGTTCGTCTCAAGAGGTAAGAACAGTTTGAATCTCATGAAAGTCGATTGTAGCATTCTGTTTTGTGAGTTTCCTATTTATTAAAGCTAAGATGAGATTAGAAATAATTAAAAAGCTAAAGGTGGCAAAAAAATCGCACTAAAAGGTTTTATGTACATTGAGCAGAAAACGTTATCACTAAATCGAATCTAATGGCAGTATATTTACGACAAAGCAAAGTTTACTTATTAAATTTTGCTTTTTAATTAAATTGTTTGAAATATTTTATTATACCCGAGCATTCCATCGATATAAATAAACACAAAATGGAGCAGTGATTTTAAATTAAAAACAAAATTACCAGTGCAAACTAAGCGGTAGCTAAAGGAAGTAGCATGATGCCTGACAGGTAATTTAGAAGTAGATAACAAAAACCAAAATTAAAATAGCTGTCAATAAATAAAACATTAAGGAGGGCTCAAGCAGTAAATAACTATAACTAATTCATTGACAGCGTGACTATTAACGATGTATTAGTAATTTTTAAATATCTAAAGACTTACTTAATGTGACTGATATGCTTAAAACTTCATCTTCGTCACACCTGCAAAGAACAGCAAGTAAATAATGAAAGCCAATAGAAAACTAGATTTAAATGAATTCTGTAAAATTGTGTTAAAATTAAAGTGTTGAACTAGGAAATTTTGACGCTGTTCAAAATATATATATATATATATGATTTATTGATCAAAGTCGACATGGCCATCTGGCCTACACAACGTTTTTGATTTTACAATAATATTATGATTTAAGCATTAATTAAACTAGTTAGTATTGTAAGTATTGTGTCTCGGGCTGGGAGCATTATTATTATAATTATTATCTTATGTATTATATAGTGCGTTATATTGATTAATAGAATCGTGAGAGTTACAAGTTTAGTTAGTTATGATAGGTTAAATGTTTACTATGTGCACGGTTAAATGAATAAATAATCACATTGTTGAGTTTCAGGGATGTACAGTCAGTTTTTTGAGGAGGTGGGTGGACATCGAAATGATTGACAATTAAAAATTTTTGAACGCTAGGGTTGTTTCATATATCTTGGTCTGTACCAATATGACACTCGGTTAGTTTCCCGGAAGCAAAACGCGTCAACATTTATCTTGAAAACGCTTCCGAATGTCGTCAAAACCGCTTCCGAATGTCGTCGAAAACGCTTCCGAATGTCGTCAAAAACGCTTCCGAATGTCGTCGAAAACGCTTCCGAGTGTCGTCGAAAACGCTTCCGAATGTCGTCGAAAACGCTTCTGAATTTCATGAGATAAGAGTATCTATCTACTAGCATGAGTTCTGTTTTGTCCTTCCTTTTCGGTTCAATTGTTGCGCTGCTGGATTGCCTGTTTCCAAAAAAGATAGAAGTTTTCCATTTTTTGAAGATCTGTATTATCAACGTTGAGTACTTCATGGTATTTGTCCTCATCTGGGGTTCCCCTAATTATTGGGCGAATAAAACGTACTCGAAGCGTTTTGTATTTAGGGCATTTAAACATAATGTGGTACTGGGTTTCGTCTGATTGTAGGTCGCATTTGTTACACAGGGTATTTTTCTTTTTGTGTTTGTCCCATATCTTCCACATTCCGTTTAAAATGGTTGTTTTTCCCTGTAGTCGTATTATGCTGTGCTTCACTCTCATTTGTAGGTAGAGTTGTGATACTTCCCCGTTGCGATGCAGTTCAAGCCATTTACTTGTGTTTGCAAATAGTTTTAGTGTTTTGTAATGCGATAGGCTTTTGCTGTTGATCATTTGTGTGACATCATTGTTAATCAATTGTTGCTTGGCTTTTTTGATGAAAATGTTTGAGAGTTTGTTGATATTTTCGCTATTTAGCGTGTCTAGATCGCTTTCCAGTTCAAAGAATTGAAACAACTTGACTAGACTGCTGTACCAGTTGTTTGCTTTTTTGTTCACATGGTCATCCTTAAGTTGCTTGAAGCATTTATAATTAAACGTGTCCTCCCCAGATTTAAATATGTTATTCTTTAGAAATTTTACAGTATGCTTAAAAATTGAAATCTTTATCGAACTGGTACCAGTTTCCAGTCGTAAGATGTATCCTGGCGACATTCAGAGCGTTTCGTAAAAACTTTGTTTGAAACATTTCTAGATCTTCCGTGAAATACAGGGCCCAAACCGGGTCAGCGTAGAGTAATACTGATTTGACAATGGAGTTGAATAGACTTATTTTAATTCGTATGTTGCTGGTCTTGCTTTTTGCGTATAGTCTGAATAGACTTTTCATAGCTGCTTTACTTTTGGCAATCGTCCTTTCCTTTGCTTTTAACATATTTCCTTTATAATTGTATACCATTCCTAGGTATGTGTACTCTTCTGCCTCAGCTATTTGTTCCGTACCCCATGTGAAGTATATTTTTTTCCCTTTTGTGTGGTTCTTGTTTTTTCTAAAAATGACTATATTTGTTTTGGAGAGGTTGATTTTTAGCTTGTTAGTCTCAAAAAATTCTTCCAAAATATTTATTTGTTTTTAAAGGTCCATTCGGTTGTAGGCCATAAGTACTATATTATCTGCGCACAAAAGAATGAGAACCTGCATTGTAAGCATTTTAATTCCCATAGCGTCGCTTTTGTTTAATTTGTGAACGATTTCATCCATGAAGAGAATAAAAAGTATAGGTGACAACGTTTCTCCTTGGAGTACTCCTTTAATTATGTGTATCCATTCTGTGTATCCATTTTCTGTCCTTACTTTGGTTCGTGCAGTAAAACATATAGATTGTACAATCGTAATGAATTTTTGAGTAATTCCTGCTGTTGTCATTTTAGTCCATAATTTTTCATGTGTAATGGAATCAAAAGCTTGCGAGAGATCCACAAATAGGGCAAACAACTTGTTGTCGGACTTTGTCATTGCGTGTTGTATGCATGCATGTAGTCTGAATATATTGTCAACACATCCGGTTCCTTTTTTATATGCAGCTTGATTTTCCAATATCAGGTTATTTCGTGTTCCCCAAGCTTGTAATCTTTCTGCTAGAATAATTGTTAGAAACTTTGTACTTGTGTTGAGAAGCGATATTGGCCGATAATTACTTGGTTCATTAAGATCCCCTTTTTTTTAGATAGGTACAAGGGAGATATTGTTCCATCCTTCTGGTACTTTAGCAGTTCTGAATATTTCATTTAACGAGCTGAGGAGCATTGTTTCTGATTTATAATCCAGAAACTTCCATATTTCATTGGGAATTCCATCTTCGCCCGGTGATTTATTTAATGCCAGCTTTGATATTGCTGCTTCTAGTTCTTTATGTGTAATATCCAGATCAAGAGGTTCCTCATTGTTTTGTTCGCTCTGTGTGTTTATGCTTGTCATCGCTGTGCGCACATGATTTGAGTCTTCAAATAGGTCTTTACGATGATGGTACCATTTATGTGGGGTGATATTGTTTTCTGCACTGCTTTGTTTAGTTCCTCTGAATGTGTTAATTGCTTTCCAGAATGCTTTTCCGTCTCTAGCTTCCGTTATGTTATTTTTATTGTATTGTATTACTCGTCTTTTGTTTTCTTAATTAGTTGCAGATATTGCTGTCGTGATTTAACATAATCTTTTTCCTTTATTTTTTGGCAAGTTTCATTGCTATTGCTTTTTCTCATATGATGGAGAGCTATGTTGGTCTTTCTCTTGCTTTGGGCGCATTCGTTAGTAAACCATTGTGGGCGAAATTCTGAGTTTCTTTTAAAAGGTACCTTCTTTAACATATTAGTTGATTTTGCTGCCAGGTTAATGTTTTTGGTTAAGCTTGTGAAGTTGTATTCATCCTTTTGCGTTTGACTTGCAAGTTTAAATATTTCTGCTCTAAAGGCAAGGCTTTCGTCATTGTTCCACTTAATCTTTTCGTAATATAATGGATTATTATTTTCAGGTACCTGCACATTTATTTCTTGCATACTAAGATGAATCGGGAAGTCGTCTGAAATTACACTCTCTAAGACTTTAAAGTTTATATTTTGGTTGTATAGCTTTTCAGATATTAGACATAGATCAATAACACTTGACCCATTTGCATTGGTAAAGGTAGGTTCTCCTTCGTAATCATCAGCTGTTCTGCCATTCAATAAAATCATACTGTGCTCCATCAAATGGTCCATAAGTTCCTTTCCTCTTACATTTATTTCTTGACATTTTGTTTTCCTGGGTTGGATTAGTGTATTATTTGCATTCCATTCCTTATTTCCAACCTTTGAATTCATGTCTCCCATAATTATTATTTCGTTATTTGGAGCTAGCTGGGTTGTGAATTCTTCGATTACATTGTCATATGTTGTGTTGGGTGGGATGTATAAGAACACAATCTGTTTGTAGTTTTTGTTCTCCGAACCAAGAGTGATTGAAAAACGGTCACTATGTACCACTTTCTATTCAAGACCTTTTTTTATGCCAGCAATAAATACTCCGCTAGACCTTCCCTTGTTATGTTGTTTGTCCGCGTGTACTTGATAGATATTATAATTTGAGAGGTAGAGAGAGAGAGGTACCTCATAGTTGCACCACGTCTCGCTAAGGCAAAAAATATCTGGTTTTTGTTTCATAATGAAGCTAATCTTTTCAGTTCTGTTTTGAGTTGCACCGTTTATATTCCAGTATATAACTGTCGTCAATTTATTAAAAGAGGTATTTTTATTTTTGGATTTAAGTTTTTTTTTGTTGGTTATTCTGTTGTAGTTTGTTTGTGTAGGCCGGCTGTCTTCTCAACTATTATTCGTGTCTCCAGCTGAGTTTCCAGACTTCCTTTCCTTGGCTCGTTCAATTCGCTACAAAAGCCGAGTTTAATATACACGAGGAGGGAGATCCAAATTTATATATACTGTCTTGTGGTTTTCTGAATCTCTTGGTTCTTTTTGTCTGCAGTATATCTCGTTACGCTGGCTCTGTCTCAGGAACCTGATTACAATTGGTCGTGTTTTAGCCCCATTGCCAACTGGGCCTAGCCTTCTGGCAGTGTCTATCTCAGCTTCAACTTGCATTAAAACTGATATCATTTGTTTGACTTTAGTAACTATTTGAGATTCAGATTCTTTTCCCCCTTCAGGGATCCCTGTAAAGATGAGGTTGCTTCTTCTGATCTCCATGTGCAGTCTATCATTCTTATCTTCGAGCTTTTCAACTTTAATTTTTATCTTCTTGTTTTCGGTTGCGATGCGGTCGATCTTTACTTCGAGTGGAGCAATTACTCGTTTTATTGTTGCTAGGCTGATTTTCTGTTTCCTAAGTTCTGCAGTTGTCAGTGTGATCACTTCTCCGTCATCCAGTTCCATCTCCATTCTTATTCTTTTGTCGTCCTAAGTTTCGTCCTGACTGCTTCTTCGTTTTGTTATTAGCTCCTCAAAAAGAAAGGGAATTTTTCTTAGTGGGCATTTGTTCAGTTTAAAGAAGTTGTATTGTGATTAGATTACGTTTATTATTATAGTAAAGAGGTAAAAATTTGTTAGTTTAGTGCTAAAAGCTCATTCGGAAAAGGTAGAGTTTGTACATTACCGAGGGTTTGGCCCCGTCAACAACAGTGCCTTTGCCTTAGCCTGGTATGGCTTGCCAAATAATTTGTTGTTTTTCCGGGGCAGTGATAGTGTGATTTCTAAATCTTCGATCGGGTACCCTTGCACGTTGTGTCTACTTTTACTTGTCAGATAGTTTAAGTGTTTTAAGTTTAAGAATATTGTCGTAAAATTCGATTTGTTTTCAAAATTTTTAAGCGCAGATAACAGTTAGTTGATGTTTGTATCTAGCCCCCTAGCTACAGCTGCTGGTAATATAATTGGTTTGTTTTCTAATGTTCTTTCTATAAGTCTAATATTTTCATTTATTTTTATTACTTCTGTATCAATTTCACCATCTTAATCTGTAAATAATGAATCTTTAGAAGTAATTTCAGCCTGTTTATTACGTTTTATTATGCCAATAATTCTTATATTTTCTTCCTTAAGTTTTCTTTCACTATCAGTAACTTCTCTATATAATTTGAGCTTTATATTACTATCTTCTTGAATAAGATTGTTAATTTGAGTACGGTTTTTTTATTGCTGTATCAATAATGTTACATTTTTCATTAAAAACATTTATATCATCTTTTATTCCTTTGATTACTCTTATTAGATTCTCTATTTCACTGACTTTAATTGCTAAAGTATCTTTGAATTTATCTGTCTCATTATTTAATTTTTTTATTTCAGCATCATTACTTTGTATTTTGTTCAATATTTTTAAAGTATTTGATGTTAATTCATTATTCGTGTTTCTAATATATCCAAATTTTGAAATCGTTTATTATACAAATTTTATTTCATTACATAATTTAGTGCTACGCACGCATTTATAAAATCTCCTCCATTATTAACAATATTAGACATTAATTGCAAACATAATGAACCGCATTCATTTGTTCCAATTTCTTGCAATTTAAACGTAAAATAAACTATATCTGATCTTAAATAATTACATAGTTCTATAAGTGGTCCATGACCAAAAGAATCAAAATAATAGTGTTTTATATTGTTTTTAAACCATAAAGTCCAGTAAGTTCTTGGATTATTATTACTATCAAGATTTAATATTCCAATTTCTATATTCTTAGTTTTAAATAGCACCCGGGAGGAGCTTGAACCGGCTACGCCTCTAACGGTCTTTTGCCCGCTTCGCGGTAAATTATCTCTTATAAATACACCTCTAAAAGCATAGGTATTCTTTAATATTTGTCTTGAATAGTTATCCATTTCTATATTTGTTAGTGCTTTCAAGGATGAGGTTTTTAAAAAAACCAGCACCTGTTTTATTTTCAATTTCTTTATTATGTATTTTTAATTCGGATAAATTTTTATCTTGTGACTTTTTATTATGCATAGCATTAACAACTTGGCTAACGCCTCCAGCTGCAGCGCCTACTCCAACGATAATAGCAGCTGCTTTAGTTATCAAGGAAATTAGGGCTAAAAAAGGCAAAGCACCACCTTTTTTAATATGTTTTGATAAATCTGTAATTATATTTTTGCATTGATTAGTTGATATTTTTAAATTAAAATTATTATTATTAATTTGTTTGATTTGACTTTGTGTTAAATTAATTGGATAGCCATCATCTTTATTAATTTGAGCTTTATGAAGATGTAATGTTACACCTTTTTTATTTGTAAAGGCATTTCCAATAGCCTTATATTGGCTTTATGTGAATAAAATATTAATCATTTATATAAAAGAAAAAAATTTATTAGTTTTCACGAAGTATTCTACTAATAAGTACTTATATATTCAACTTGCATTTTTCTACCACCTGTTGTTGTCATAGAAAGTACTCGTTCTCTAAATTTAATAACATATGCAGTTGTAGTTGCGAGTACATTTTCACCAAATTCGAATTGAATTTTAATACATAATGTATTACTTCTAATACGGTCTTCTTGAAAAGTGGTATCAAAACAATACAATGGATAAGCTGTTTGAATACCATATGACACAATTTCTGGTTCTAAATTTGTAAATAGTTCTCTAAATTTTGAATATCGATCATAGTTTTCTATACAACCTAGACCATTACAACCATTTAATTTAATACCTGAATAGTTTACATTATTTAAAGATATAGAAGCATCTCGAACATTACAGTGATTAAATACTGAAATATTTGATTTTTGACTATTTAAACGATTAGTTTGAAATCCACCAACAAAACCTATAATCTTTTTAGGTCCTGATATAGTAGTTAAATTACGATCTAGAGTCATTGCTGGTACAACTGGAAATGTTTCTAATTGTTTCATTATAAATTTATACGGAATCTTTTGTTGAGTTGTAAGATATCCAGATATTTCACTAGACATTTCAGAATTTAGTTCAATATAAGGCATTCGCCATTTTAGAGAGGTAATATTGATAAATCCATCAACAACATTATCTGCACCACTAGTTTGAGCACTAGATTTAAATATAGCATCATCATTAAGAACTCTAACAAAATCAACAGAAACTCTTACTCCTGATACTATTTTACCTCTGAATCCAAAAATATGTGAGAATGGAATTATAAAACGACCTTTACCTTTATCTCCTGCATTTGCAATAAATTTGAATAATAAATCATGTCTATTTGCAAATACTGGGTTTTTATCAGTTGTTGCAGAATATTCATTTTTGTTTAAAGACCAGCAATGACCATGTCCTCTATTAGAACTAAAACCATCATTATATTCTAATAATCCTTGAATTAAACTTACATGGCCTGGTCTGTTATACTGTTCAACCGTTGTATCGTCAAATGTTGAAATCACCTTACTAAATGGAAACATGGGTCCATTATTAACTAATGTAATTAACTTTGTGCCTGTATATCTTGCTCTATTTGTCTTTTTTACCAATTCAATCTCAATAATAAAAAATATATTCTCTAATAGAAAAAAGTTATCTACATTATCTATGCTAATTGTAGTTGCTACTGATTCATTTGAATGTGATTTTTCTTGTTGTAAATAATCTTTTAACCTACAAATTTTATAGCATCACCAGTAGTTATTGGATGTTGGAGATTCAAGTATTTCTCAATCACTTTTTGTGCATTCATTTATTAAAAGAAAAAATATGTAATTAATTTTTATATTTAGAATATTATTTATTTAATCGCTCTATTATGGTTTTCCAAGAAGGTTTCATTTCTAAATTTAAAGCTTTATGCTCTATCTTGGTATTATTTTTATCAACATCTTGTCTTATTGACGCTTTACCATATTTGATATATTCAGTATTTGTATTCATTTATTAATATTTCAAAGATATAGTAATTGTTATTTCTTCACCTCTAAAATTAATTGGATTGAGTTCTTCATCAGTCAACCATACCTTTATTTCATTAATAGATTCCTAATCTACATTTTAATATACTGGTTGTGTGGCTTCGTCTATGATTTTATAACCTGGTGGTACTTTTGGTGTAAATGAATAAATACATCTAGATGGTCTAGCATTTATTAAACATCCTGTTACTAAATCACAATGTACAAGTACTGAGTTAACAGGATTATTATCAACAGTTGTATCTGAAAAATATCTACCAGATGTAAGTAGTTTACGCGTGAATTCTAACCTTTTTGCAATTGAATTACTTGTGGTAAAATCAACAACAAAGCCAGTAAGAATTTCTATTACACATTTTGCTATAGAATTATCAGGTTTAATTTTTATAACATTTTTTAGGAAATTGTCTTAATCATCTATGTTATAACGTTAATATTAATATCTAAACGCATTTTATCTTGAATTTGGTTAGCAATACTATTAATTTCATAACTTTCCGTTTCTAAAGTAATATCAACGAAATCATTACTTTTTTTTATATCTAAAATTATTATTTCTTTCATCTATATTAGGTATTGAATAGTAGGCAAATATTTTTGTTAAAGTTATTTGGGCTCTATTCTTGATAGAAATTGATACCTCATAATAAACTGTAATATTGTTTTTTTTATGCAACAATATATCTGTTACTCGTTTATTATTTAATATTTTGCTCTCATTATTTAATATTTTGATTTCTTGTAGAATATTGTTTAAGACTTTTATAATATTTTCATTATTCATATGCTATGTAATTTATTTATAGGTATAGAATAAAAATTTGTAAAATCTTTTTCTGTAAAATGTGATTTACATTTATCTAGTATTTCAATTGCTATTTCCATATCATTTTTATGAATATTTGTATGGCCTGATTGTATATTAGCTAGTGTGGTTTCTAACTTCGATACAAGAATATTTGGATCATCTTTAATAAAACGAATATTGCTATGTATTAGTCCACTACCTATTGCTCTTTTAAAACTTGCATCGTCTATATTATCGCTTAGTGATCTTTGTTTACCAATAAGATTATTTTTTCTACCATATGTTGATATTATACCCCACTTTTCACCTTTTGAACTTCTAAGTCTTCCATCTTCAGTATAACATG